>JBBPOC010000997.1:0-12172 GCA_038091235.1 Tylopilus rubrobrunneus | reverse complement strand
CAGGCATCCTTTGCCCGAAATGTTGCACCAGGAGTGCTTTGAGACTCTCCATTTTGGGGTGCAACCCAAACCCACCAGGACGTCTCTGGCTTGCTTCAAGGTCGGCGATAAGCTTCTGGAACGTGGGATCCGACTTCAATTTTGAGGCCGCTTTTGTCTTTTTGCCATCGTCCTCGGGAATTAGCTCCTGCAAATAACGAAGGCACATAGGAACAGTGGCCTCCATCTATTCATGCATACAGCGTTGTGACAACAGCCATCAGGTGTACATCACTAGGAGATCGAGGGCGATCATACCAAATATGACATGGCCCGGGCCAGCGACGATACCAAGGAAAGGGTCCCCATCGCCCATGCGTGCGGACTATTCCGTTGAGCAGTGATGCGTTGAATGATAGCTGTAGCACGGTATGGGTGCAATTTGACGACGTCCAATGGCTCTATCACGCCTCTGGCGATGAGCGGTTTTATCACCGACTACAAACAATTAGCTTTGTCAGTTAAGCAAAATAGCTTCAACTAACCTCCATAACAGTCTTCAGGAGTTGTTGATAATGGACTATTTCCTCCGTCATCCTGATAATATGTTGCTTGACCTCCTATAGAAAAATATAAGGCACCTCTTAAAGTTAGGGCGGGAAGCCAACTTTTTTGTGCATGTATTCCCGTAGATCTAGACTCCCTTCGTTTCTGATCTCGATCCTACTGATATGCAAGGAATCCACGATCCCTTGGACTGCCTCAAGAGTACTTCCAGGGGTCGCGGTAAGTGCGAGTACTCGGAAATGCAGGTTCTTTGCCATGAGGTAGCGGACAACCTGAGCATACGCGTAGTCACCCGTACCCTTGTGCGCTTCGTCTATAACATATAGTGTTCAGAAAGACGTGTTGCTCAGACTCAAAAACGGATGCAGACCAATGACCAGTAAGACGATATCGCGTGGGTCACAGTTTTCCGTTGTAAGATCATTGATGAGTGTCTGGGGCGTCATGTAAAAGACACGCTTTGTCTCCCACTGCAAGGAGTCAGCACAAATCTACTTCAAATGTTGAAGTAAATAGTACCATTTGGGACCTATATGCACGTGGATTGTTGCCCGTCAATTTTATTGCGTCCCTGCCTGGAATACCACATGTCCGGTGGCAAGCATCGACCTGTTGAGCAACAAGAGGCTTGGTAGGCGCGACAAATACCACCTTCCCCTTGGGGAACCAGCGGTAAACTAGGAAGTGTGTTACGCGTAATAAAAGACTAAGATACAGGAACTTGCACTTACAGTTGAGCATGACGACACCAGCAATAAAAGTTTTTCCAAGGCCGGTGGGGAGTACCACAAGGGTGTTATCAAACAAACACTGCTTGACAATGTTGAATTGATAGTCTCGTTTGGGCTGGTTGATCGGATAGATCCAATGCTTTGCCTCGAGCATGTCGACCTTGAGTTTCATTGGTGGAGGCTGTAGGACCCATGAGTACACGACTTGATCAAGCAGAGCACACACTCACCGGGCTGAAAATCATGACCAAGTTAGCACGCTCAATGTTAGTGTCGATGTCCAACGATGAAGACTAAAATACGAACCCACTGGCTGCGAAGGCATTAGTCCTGGAATGGGTTAGGGTGGCACCTGCGACACACCTTGTACAAATGGAGCAGGAAACTCGACCGCTTCCTCTTCCTGATTCTCTTCCATTTTCCCCTTTGACTTGGGTTTCCTCCATCCGATCTTGGCAAATGCAGTGTGATCCCACTGTTTGGTTGTAGGGGCCTCCTGGTCAAACGGGTTGCGACGGTCCGATGTCGACCTCTGCATCGGGCCTCGAGAAGAGGAGGGCACAGATGTGCCAGCGGACATGGGGGGACGGGCAATGTCGCCAAAGAGGGTTGTCTGAACGGGATGCTTGGGCACGAGACGATTAAGATTGCTCGGACCCGCGACGGGGGCAACGCGGCACTGTTTCATTGCGTCGTCTACAAACGCGTCTATGTGCTGAAAGTCATCACCGCTGTAGTAATCGTCCGAGGTCATGATGGCCGTCAAGGTAAAAGTGAGGGGGACAACCTGATAGTGGTGTGCGGCGTTAGCCCAGCCGCTTTAAAGGAACTTCTGGGTGCAAGGACCTTCAAGTGAAGCCAGAGATGTGTCAACCCGCCATAAAAAGAAGCCATGACTCGGAGTTCTCGCGCCATTTCCCACACGATCAGAATTGAGCAAACGAAAAAAGAAATAGGGATTCCCTGGAAGTGCATCGCGAAGGATGGGCTCACCTTGTGAAAGTCATGCTTATTCATCTAGCGGACAAATGAAGCAAAGTTTGAATGAGAGAACGGGGGAGGGAGGATAGATTTGTAAATGTACCGATGTCCTGGAAAACGAGGTCAGCATCAAGCGTAGTGACTCAGACATGATCATGCCCAGCCGCCAGCTCACCAGGTATAAAGTCGATGCCCAGCGAGTAGTACCAAGCCCCTGGCAGGACGACTCGGATGGCTAGGTATGGACGACACGGGTTTCTGCAGTGAACTTATGGACGCCAGCAGACAATCCTGACCTCATGCACTGCCTGCCTGTCCTCCGCACTGTGCGTCTGTTCATCCCCAGAACCGCTTATGCCAGTATCTTCTCCCTCGTCAAGACACCGAAGAACCGCGACCGCATAAATAGAGTTGAATACCCGGTGCTTGGTCGGCACTTATCCTCGACGTCCCTTGTGTACTATAGTCTATCGCATTCGTGAAATGAAAGACAGGTAGGTGTGCCTTGGATTAGAGAGAAGCTACAAGGCTATCCGGCTAGCATAAATCAACGAGGCAAGCTTCTGTAAATCCATTTCTTCATCTCTCGGGATGAACCGGCATGGAAAAGGTAGCGGATGTCTGGTAAAGCAGCTTCAGCACCACGCTTCTCTTCTGGATAAACGGCACTTACACTGTCAACCCAGTAGTCCACTTCACGTTCCCCGACTCCTTCGCCTTTTCGATCCGGAACAAAGTCAGCATACGGAGCATTGCAGACCATAGTGAGGCATCTCCGACGTGTTTTCCTGGACTATATTCGTAGTGAGTACCCCGAGCGCTCGAACGAACGATCCCAGGACAAACCGGATTCGGCGCCCGAAACCAAAGACATATGGAATGCTGTCGTCGTTCAGCGAGCCGTCCTCGCCCAAGAATCGCTCCGGTATGAACATCTCAGGTTTTGGATACCTTTCCTCGTCGTGCGTGATCCCCCTGTCAGATCGTCGTCATCGTGCACATGTTGTCACATGCGGAGGTGCGTACCAGATGTTTGCCATCACCGTCGCACCTACGCAGAATGAGCAGGCAAACTACCGGAAACGAGGAATGTTGCTCACCTTGCGGGATGTAATACCCCTCGTAAACGTCGTCTTCGCTGGTGGCGTGAGGAATACCTAGACGCGGTCAGCGTACGGTCAGCGCCTGGACCACACATACCGAAAGGGCCCGCAGGGTGACACCTAATTGTCTCCCTCAAGAGCGCATCCACGTACGGCAGCGATGGTCGATCCTCGAAGTCAGGTAGTCGCTGGCCTCCAACTACGCGGTCAATTTCCTGCTGTGCACGACGTTGAACCTCCGGGTGGTCCATCATGAGATAGACAAAGGCCAAAAGCGTGGCGTGTGTCTGTTTACCCATGCGTTACAAAGTAGTGCTAGGGATGGAATGTTGGAACGAACCGTCTCAACGGAGGCTTGTCATACCATTAGCCAAGAAGAGGAATAAGTTGCAACCAGGACAGTCACCTGCATACGGCATCCCTGCAGCTTCTTTGATTGCTTGGACAAGTTCTGGATCCTTAGAATCATCGTCTAGACGATGTCGAATGATCGCGTCTGAGACCATGGATGGCGCGGCGTTTCCTTGCTCCTGGTATCTCGATTAGCCAGAAAGGCGTGAATTTCGATTAAGACACGTACGATGCGTCGTTTGGCCCATGCATGAGGGGTGTTCAAGCCATCAGCCATCAGACGTTTGCACTCGCCAGCCTCGGACTTCCACCCCATTCCCGGCAACCACGACGGAAGTGACTTCACTGTGTCGCACGCATAAGGGAAACACGCTGAATGAAATAAAACTCACCAAACGGAAATGCGGTACACAGAGCGAATCGTTCGGGTGTACCGACACTCAAAACGATGTCCGAAGCACGCTGCATCGACGAGACGAACGTCTCACCACCCTTCATGTCGTACGCATAAGTGACCTCCATGACTACGGCCGCAGAGAACCTGTGTACAGGTCAGTAAGAGCTCGAGAAGCAACATGTAAAATGGGGACGCACGTAGTGAAATGCTCTGAATAACGTGCCGGGTCGGCCAGCAGATGTGTCAATAGTTCGTATGCCCTCTGTAGCTGTTTGTCACGGTAATCCAGTGCGGCCTTGGCGTGAAAAACTTGATGTAGCAAGCGTCGGTGTAACCTGAACCGTGGTCCATACCGGGCGCTCGAGGTGGGCCACTCGAAATCAAACCTTGGCGTACGAGTCAGCACAAGAAGCTAGGACCCAGCGGGAGAACATACAGGTCTGCCGGAGGAAATTCTGGTCGATCAGAGTATTTTTGGGAACGCTTTTCGAGCAACGCAGTGGCGACGCGTTCAGAGCCCAACAGTATGACGTCCTAACCGAACACACGGATGTAAACAATGCTACCTGTGCGATGAATGCCAGTGACTCATCAGTGTCATGTTAGTAGCAGAGCATCCAGAAGACGTGCCATATATTTTTGACCACACCGTGTAGGTGAGATGAGGTGCGTTTCTGTTCACCCCAAGTACGTTTCCTAAGAATGGGAGGGGTGTGTGTAGCGGCTGCGCCTCGAGTTCACGAGGTACAGTGCGACTCTTACTCATCCCCGTCACCATCATTTCAAACCCTTCCACTTGACCACACCTTTCCGAGATCCGTCCTAACAGAACCATACGACCGTTGTCGCTTATCACAATCCTTACCTTCTCGCCTCAGTTTACCATACTGTCCTTACTCGGTTACTGTCTACCCTATACCCACAGCGGTACCTCGTTCCTGATCCTTTCGTATAAAAGGCCTGCTGTAATTAGACATAGGGCAGCCTTGGAACAAAGAGAGATTTACCCTGTCTTTTCCGAGCTCTTCAACTTTCGTGTGCCGCCTCGCATTCTTAGGACTGCAGTCGTCACATCTTTTTTGACATCAAATCCTCTCTACTCGTTAACCCGAGTATTAACATTTTTCATTCCCGACGCGAACACTCTGGTTTGGCCTACCAAGTAAGTAGCCTCAAAAACAATCATCTCAAATGCAGCGTTATTCTCTGCGAAGTGTATCTAACCGAGGAGGACCACCCGGTCAGGGTAGACTGCCTCCAGCGACGCCGCGCCGTCGCGCAAACAGCGAGTCGAGCTTGCCCTCGCTGTCTCCTTCCCAAGACCTCGGCTTGAGCCTTGAGGCAGAATTGTCGGTCCCTGGTGATGCGCGTGATAGTCACGCTTCCGCCATACCTGTTACCATGTCGGCGCCTGAGCGGGATGCTTGTGGTGGCCTAGACGCATCGGTGGCTGCTATGCCCGGTGCATTGTCTCAAGAGGACGCGCAAGAAGCCCGTCGCTCTCAGTGGGGTGACGACCCCATCGAAATTGAAGAAACGATCCCGGTGAGGGTTCACATATCAGAAATAGAGGATGGAGGTCTCCAAACCGACATTCCTCTGGAACAATCGGGACGAAAGAACCCAAAGTCCAAAAGGAAAAAGGGTCCCGATCTGGATAAGGATCCTTCGTTACTGCACACACTACATGAAGCCGAGAAAAGGCTCACACCAGACGAGCGTGAGCGCATTGGTCACCGCGGACATGCTGAGGCAACTGCGCGGAATGCTGACAGTGAGGAGTCAGGAACGAAGGAAGAAGGCCCTTCAGAGCCGAAAGGAAAGGGCATTGACCCTGGAAATTGGGGAAACCTTGACCTCGAGAAGGATGAGGTGGACCCAGAGCTACAGCGTGAAGCATTAAACGCATGGAATAGACAAAAGAATGAACAAACCATCATTGATCATGAAACCTCTAGTTCGGATTCCGAACCTGAGGCAGAACCTGCTAAAACAGAAAAGAAACAGAAAACTCGCACTCGTGCTAAGAAAGCTGAGAAAAAGAAAACCAAAAAGGTTGCCACTGACACTGGCGACTGGAAGAAGAATGGAGACAATCCGATCGTTAACTTAGTCGATGCGGCGCTTACTGCCAAGAAAAAAGGTGCTCGTGCCTCAGTGACTCGTGTCATCGAGCCATCGCAGCAAATTGCATCTAAAAGCTACCTGGGACGTGCACTTTCTCAAGTCCGTTCAGGAAAAGGAAAGAAACAAACCCGGAAGAATGACCCAGAGGAAAGTGATAGCGATGACGATGATGACTACTCGAATGACTCGAGCAGTTCGGATCCAAGCGATCCCAGCGATTCGGACTCCTCTGATTCCGAGCCTGACAACCAGGGGCGAGGGGAAGACCAAAAGAAAAAGAAAAAATCCTTAAAGGGGATCTATGGCAAATTGAAGCCGATTCCGCCAACCGTCTATGACGGTGCGGTCGACGCCAGAGCCTTCCATCGGTTCGTGACGGAGGGTACTGCCTATGTAACTGCAGGACGTGTCGATCATAAAGATCGCGTGTTCATCTTGTCGCACTACCTACGCGGCAAGGCTCATGAATTCTACATTCGTGAAGTATCGGACAATCCATACCGTTGGAAGCTTCGTGACTTCTTTTTGGAGTTGTTCAATAGTTGCTTCCCGATTGACTTCAGGACACGCCAGCGTGAAAAGTTGAGACGCACCTTTCAACAAGAGCGAACCGTTCGGGAATACGTTTCGGAGTTGAATGAACTCTGGAACCTGATAGGTGATGTCAGTACCCGCGAACAAGTAATCAAGCTGTGGCAGGGATTCAACCATTATATCCAAGCTGAGCTATGGCGGGACAAGCTTAATCCAGAGCGAGCAACATTGAAAGAGGTGATTGCTGCTGCTGAAGTTATTGAGATTGCCCATTCTGTGGAAATCAAATCAGAACGTACTCGAAGGGGTAAAGATAAAGGACAACAATCATCCGGACGACGTAATGAACCGAGAATTGTCGAAGTGGATCGACTTCTACCCGAGCTGCAAGAACGGCGGGGGGATCCATTCCGTGGATTCGCTAGTGCTCGAAGTGGACACCGTGGTGATCGTAATCAGTCTAAGGTCCGAGGAAAGGATCGTAAAGCTAAGGCAGGAAAAAAGGTCACAGAAGGGGCTCGCCTTAGCAAAGAGGAGCACGATCGCCGTGTTTCAGCAAAGTTGTGCTTTGAATGTGGTGAATCGGGACACTTCTCGAGAGAGTGCTATTCAATCTGAATCCTGCCCCAGGAAGCCTGGGGCAGGGAGCGTCTGGGACAGATGAGCTGTCCTGCGTGGGGAAGTACAGTTAGATTCCGTTGTCCACGCATAGACGAGGACTCGGAGATAGCATCGCAGTCATAAGGTCGCGGCCACCGGGGGACCAAGAGCAATAGGACGAGTTTGGAGCGCTGATGGTGCTTGAAACCTTGTTGAGCGTGCGTCGGTCAAGCACATCAATTTTCCCAGCACAGGAAGATCGGCCAATGCGGGGTACATCAAGGACAAGATCACACACCCTGCCCGCCTTTGGCCACGTTCAAATTTGGTGCCAAGTTAGGCCTCGACTTGAAGCTAGACACATGACCAAAGAATCGCTATACTTCGCTGTCTAGATCACCCTCTGGGTCTGCCGCTTTGCTGGGCGGAGTTCGAACATTGATCGCTCACACCCACGAGTCACTGGACCGACTGATGATTCCACTCTCTGGATTCGATGGTTTCGACGCCCCAGCTCGCACCAGCCACTATAGCAACGACGGAAGGCTCTTCGCTTGTGCTCTTCAAAGCGTGTATGTGTTGCCTTGTGTCTCTTGGCCTCACCCTTCGATCAAGCAGAAGGTGCAAAGTTATTGAGCATCCCAAACCTCATCGAGCTCCAGTTCTCTCCACCTGGGAACGTCCTGGTATGTATGAAGACATCGTGTATCGGCCTCATGTCCATCAAATCGCCTGATAACTGATACTATATTTGTCTCCAGTCAAGCTCGAGGACGGCGCGCAGCACAAGAACCTCTGCATTTTCTCCATCTCCACCGGCGAAGAATTGATCGCCTTCCCTCAAAAGTCCCACTGGCAGGAAGGATGAGATCTACAGTACACAATCTCAGAATTACATGCACTGGCAGTTCGCCTCATCTCACGGGAGGTCCAGGTCTTCAATCCTGCCGAGTGCCAGTGGGGCAAAGGTGTGGCTGATAAACTGAGAGTCGATGGTTTCACTCAGTCCTGGGTTGAATCCCTCCGTCGCGGTCTTTGTTGCGGAGAAAGAGGCTAGGGTCAGAATTGCTGCAGAGTATGCTCGTCTAACCTATCAATGTCGAACAGGGGGCTCCTGCCAGTGTTAAGATTTATGGTCTTCTTGCCCTTTCTGGTGTCCCGACGTGTTCAAAGAACTTTTACAAAGCCGATCAATGATGCCCAGACTAAGTGGAACGAACTTGGAACTCCAGCTCTGGTCGTCACTCAGACCGAGGTCGATAGCTCCGAGATGAGCTACTATGGAGAAACGTCTCTATCTTCTCAGCGCGGCTGGCAGCTTTGATTGCCGTGTCACCCTCGACAAGGAGGGGCCCATTCACGACATCGCGTGGAGTCCCAACAGCAAGGAGTTCGGGGTAGTTTACGGCTGTAAGTCGATCTTCCAGCTGGCTTACACTATTATCTCAATTTTTTTTTGCTGCGACAGAAAACAATGCTCTTTGACCAACGCGTCCATACGCTGCATAACTTTGGTTCAGCGCCGCACGGTACTATCTCGTTCCCCCAGGGTCGCCTCGTTGCTGGATTCGGTAACTTGGGGGGGGGGGGGAATTCAACGTCATCCGGATGGCCGTTTTCTTATGACTGCAATGCTTTCTCCTCGTCTACGTGTGGACAACGGAATCAAGATCTGGCACGTGAGCGGTCCGCTTGTTCACGTGCAAAACGTTGAGGAGCTGTATCAAGTGAGCCGGCGGCCTACCTCTGTTGACCAAGCACCACCTTTGGGCCAACGATTCCACCTGCGCTACAACCATCCCCCTTGTTTCCACTCCATCGAAGCCCGTGGCTGCCAAACGTGCGGGTGCCTATCAACCACCTGGTGCACGTGGACTTGCTACACCGGCGATTTTCAAGCGTGAGGACGAGGGCGGCGCGCCACGGATGCCCACACTGAGTGGGAATGCGACACCACCCCGGAATTACAACAGCAGCGTGCCTGGATGTATGTCGACCAATGGAATCTCTCAGAATGGGCATGAAGGGCGAAAACTTTACCCGGTGCTGCGCCTCGGACGCTCCCACCTAAAGGTGATCGAGGGCAAAGTCACGGAGAACAAGCCTAAGCACAAGGGCAGGATAAGAAACGGAAGAAGAAGACAAAGGGTGAGAAGGGCGATGGGTCGGGTGCAGCGACACCGGTGGGGGCTGGGTCTGCAAGGTCATCGTTGGATGTCCAGACCAAATGGCGTCCAGGACGAGGCACCGGCAGAACCTGCTATGACATCCGCGGAAAAGCTGGATCCTGTCGCGAAGAAGGTGTGGAACTTGAACAAAAGGTGGGCACCATGCCGTTTCGCATCTGTCCGGTCAGCGTACCTGTACATTTTATCCTCTCCTCCCCTTACTCCTCCCCACTCTCACCTAGGCTCTCTATTTTCGCTTTTCCTTAGTCGAGATGGAGGGCCAAGGGAAGGTGCCATTCGTCTTCCCCCAGAGAAACCTGGAAACCAACCGTCGCCAATACCCGAAAAAGAGGAGCTTGTAAACGAGCCCATTGAAGGCGAACAGCCTACGGGATTGTTCGGTGCGCTCAAGTGCAAGATCTCATGTTCTTTCTCTGTCTACTCGCTCAAGGTCACCGGCCGTTCATCCCCACCACACCTTTCGTACCACTTATTCCATCACTGTCTTTAGACAGGCAACGATTAAGCCGAGCTGACGGGTCCGCCTATGGTTATGGTAGCCATCAGCGACACCACCTAGCCAGCTCAATTAGGTTATGGAGGAGCATAGCAAGTACACTGAGAAGCGGGAGCAGTACCTACTTCGGTGGCCACCCATCGTCGTACAAGAGTCCAAATCTCAACTTTACCCAGCGATTGCTCATGGCGAACGAAAATGCAGCGACGAACATCGCAGAATGAATGTAGACAACGAAGAGCAATACGATCTGGAGGCAGAGATGCAACGGACGAGGAGCGGGCGAAGCTCGGTCGCGACGAGGGCAGGGCCTTCTCGGAACGGTTCGCGGGAGGCAACCTTTACAGAGCGTGGACAGCGTGACGATCCCATCACAGCCGCATCCGTCGGTGACCGGGTTCGCAGCGGCCCGAGGTGTCCCCATGTCACGGACGTCCACGTTTGGTTCACTCTTACCTGGTGGCTGTCTTTCTCGCCGGTCGTCTGCAAGCATCTTTTGCCCACGCCGGTGTATGGACTCCGCCTGGCACTGCGGGGGAAGTGGCGGAGAAGCCACTGGCATCCCCTACAGGAGTCCCAGCTTTCCATCTTGGTCATCCTCCAGTATGGGTTGCTGGCACTGCGCAGTACCACACACGATCAAATATTCTCGTCACGTGAGTTGAATTATGCGCATCGAGTTGGCGGGGGAACTGACGAATTGAACGACAGAGACTATCAATCTGGAGGGTTGAATCTCAATCCAGGATATTTCTCGCAATTAAGTGCGTGCTGTTGCGTCTTGATCCTGGGTTTCGCTAACATCGCTTGTTGTAGTTGCTTTGATGTGTCTATTCCAGATTGTCTACCAATTTTACCTCTATTCGTGAGTGATCCATTCGGTTCGTTTGCCTTATGGGCTTGTGATGATGTTTTGTTTCAGCAATATTGGGCACGTGAACCATTTTTGCTTGGAGTTGCAGAATTTCTAATGCTATCGTTAGCCCTCCCCGTGGACGATTCTCACACTTGGCAATGTTCCGCCTTGGATCGTTCTTGTTCATCCCTGTGTATCTCACCGTCATCCTTTATCGCGTCTTTTCAAGTGCGACAGACAATGGCAACATCTTCCTCATGGGTGGTAAGTCGGCAAAGGTCACTCCAGCACCCCCAATCTAACTCTCGTCCCTTCTTCAGCCCTCACCGCGAGCACGTAAGCGCATTGATCTTCACTGATACAAGGTTCGACCCTCAGCTGACTGAAACGCACAGCGCCGTTTGGCTAGCACTGCCGACTTGGTATTAATGTCTTTCGCACTTCACTTTGTTCCTCACAATCCCATTCATACCCTCCCCTAGCCCTATCTGCTACTACCTATTGCTATCGTCGTATCACAAGCATCGAACAGTACCTTTTTTTTTGGTTTATTCATGTCCTCTTTCCTCTCACTTTTTGGCACCAGCCCACTGATGCTGCTCGCAACGAGCTCTTGATACGCACTTCTCCCATGACGTCCGAGTCCCCCATAATGTTGTCTACGTCCCTCTCCTGTCACGTCGATACTCCCGCGTTTATGCCATGGGCTCTCAAGTCTTGGATTAATCCTTATTATAATTGCTTATATCCGTCGCACAATGAAAGTGAACACAAGTCCAAAAGTAAAAAAAGAGCTATGTCATGGGTGTGAACATGTCATATAAACATACGATTTACGATACGTACGGGGACAGAATAATGATACAAGATGCGAGCAAATGATACGGCCAAGATGAAAGAAGAATGCCTGAATGATATAACTTATGAAGTGGCGGTCTGCAAATCGCGACGAGCGGTTTACTCCCTGCGGTCAACGGCACGCCGCTGCCTGACACAGCAGCTGCAGCACCACCCTCGCCGGCGGCCGGCTTCAATCGCTTTGCGAGCAAGTCGTCATGTTGAGTCTCGTCCTCCCGTCCGCGCTTGTTCGCCGCACCCATGATCTGCACGCTGATGGTCGTCGCTGTGGCCGTTGCTGCGTGGGCGGGCGCGGCGCCCCGTATACTGAGTCCACGGCTGCCGCACTCCCGGGGTACGCCTCGTCCTCGTCCACCGCCGAGCGCTCTCCGTAATGGAGTCGGTGCCACAGTGGGAGCAGCAG
>JBBPOC010000995.1:0-12180 GCA_038091235.1 Tylopilus rubrobrunneus | reverse complement strand
AATGGCCGCCGACGTAGAGGATGGTGTGATCTCTCCGCGGAGTAGTACGATTCCGTGCGATTGTGATAGGTCAGTGTAGAATGTCAATACCAGGTATGGGGTTGCAAAGGATGTGCGAAGTTTGTATTCTTGGAGTGGTGTAAACAAGACGGTGGAAGATTCCAGGATGTTAGATGAAGAGCCCGATATCACGGGTTCGAACGGGTTCGTTTCGAAGGTTGATGGCGCCGGAGTGGCTGGGTGAAAGTCCCATTGGAGGAAAAAGAACTCGTGAGCGGTGCCATTGCGTTCACCGGCAGATAGACTCGGATCTGGGTCATTCTCTCTCGGTACGGGCACAACGAAGAGAGGGTACTTTTTCGCAACGCGTGTCATTGCGCTGTACGATTCCAATGGCAGGGAAGCACAGATGTAACCTCTTCCGGTACCCTGGTTTCGTGAAGCATGATAGGCGGTCCAAAGTGCAGATATTTGTGACGATGTATGTGGTGTGGTCAGGAGTTTCGAGAGATTCAGCATAGAGGACAGTGGCTGGCAAGTCAGTGGACAATGTCAGCACCGTTACGAAACGGAGTGTTGACATCTGGATGCTTGCCTTTACTGGGGAACTGTCTCTGCGGGTGCTGGATATCTTTGTACCTTCCGAGGTATCGGACCGACTCTTCGCGTTCGGGAGTACAGGCTCAGTTTTCCGGAATGACGCGAGGAGAGAAGCTGCCTCTTTCTCCTGCTGGCAGCGGGTTTCCTCGCGAGCTCGTAGTTTCAATTTGTCAAGGTCCAGGCCCTTTCTGTAGTGGAAAGTTTTAAAGGCGGGGGCGCGATGAGTATGCAAATGCCCTGTCAGAGCAACGTCACAGATATGCACAAGGAATGAGTACTGCTCACTCTTGAGCCTTTTGCTTGAGCTTGTCAGCGTACTTGAGGTCGTACGATGTGTTCGAAGAATTCCGGATGCATCGTGCAGAGTAGACGGTAAACCCGCGAGGGAGGGCGTGGCGAATCGTCAAAGGCACGAGCATGCTGCTAGCCCGAGCTCTTTTCAGCTACCAGCGAATGTAGAACGGGCGTACTTGCTCTGAAACCTTTCCGACGGAGTGCCAGGGCCGAGGAAGCCCGAGCCGCCGTAGCCGAGAGCGGAGCTAAATCGAACTTTGAGACCCGGATGGCATCATCGCTTGACAACCACAGGGTCCATCACACGTTCCGCATCAGCAAATGGACGGAAAGAGTAAGTTAGGTGTTGCTCCAGTACTATTCATTCGGCCGAAGAGACTAAACAGAAGTTATATTAAGTTGAGCGCGACCTGTACGGCACTCTTTGATTCAATCGATTGGCCCTGGATCTCAAACTCCGCCTCGGCAAAGCGGCAGACCCGACGACAATTGTACACTAGGGTCAGGTTAGGGGTACACGAATGTAGCTTTTCGTGCACTACCCCTTTCGGGTGAACTCCGACTCCGACCGGTCCCTTGGGAGCTTCTCCGCTTGCTTCCGGCTCGCCAGACCCTTTGCGAGATGAATCTGCATCTGGAGAATCTGCCCCCAGACGTTATAGGAAACGTCTGCTTGCCGAGTACACCCGAATTTCCTATAAGCTCGAGACTGGTGAGTGGATGCTCTTTCGCAGCTCCCAACCCCCTGCTCGGCGCTAAGAAATCTGCACTAACCAACACCAAAATACTCGCAGATCAGCTCCTGTCGCTGCCCATCATGACACTCGGCGGCTTTTCTCAAGGGATTCGCACCCTTTTGACAAGTACGTGTCATACATCGCTTCACTTATCAGCGCTGTGCTCACTTTTTCCTCGTTATCTTAGGAGATACAAGCCAGTGAGCCAATGAACACCCCGTAACTTTATCTTCAAATTTACCGTTATCTTCGCCACCCAGATTCGATCGCGGCGATGTATCTTTTATTATCGTCGCTGGTGCTATGGTTGCTTTCATGATTCCAGGCCTTGGTTCGTACAATTCTTCCGAGGATTCGGCGAAGATTTACTGAGCCCCTTTTTTGTAGCATTTCTCTACTCTGGTTTAGCTAGGAGAAAGTCTGCATTGTCCCTGATTTGGGTCGTAACTGCAAGCAATGCCGTGTGCATCCTTCAATGGTACCTCTGGGGTTATTCTTTGGCTTTCTCTCCAACCGCGACCAACGGATTCATCGGAAATCTCGCCAACTTTGGCTTGACGAATGTCCTCAACGACCCATCACCAGGCTCGCCTCTGATTCCGGCCTTGTTGTACAGTTTCTATCAGATGGAATTTGCTTGCGTGACAGTAGGGATTCTCGTGGGTGGGATCGCGGAACGCGGCAGGGTTCTCCCTGCCATGATCATCACGTTTTTGTGGATGACCCTCGTTTACTGTCCCTTGGCTTGTTGGGCCTGGAACATTAACGGCTGGGGGTTTAAATGGGGCGTCCTGGATTACGCCGGTAAGCTGATGTTTGGTCCCGTCACATCTCCATTTTGATTTGGTTGGTGCTTGGAATAGGTGGAGGTCCCGTCGAAATCGGCAGCGGAGTCAGCGGCCTTGCCTATGCTTGGGTCCTTGGACGACGGCAAGAGAAAGAGTTACTGAACTTTAGACCCCACAATGTATCCATGGTAAACCTTGGCACGTTCATTCTCTGGTTTGGGTGGCTCGGGTTCAACGGAGGCAGCGCCTTCGGCGCAAACCTCCGTGCAGTCATGGCAATATGGAACTCCATGCTCGCAGCAGCTTGTGGTGGAATCGTTTGGTGTCTCCTCGACTATCGTTTGGAACGCAAGTACACCATGGTTGGTTTTTGCTCCGGAACTATCGCTGGTTTGGTGGCCGCCACTCCAGCTTCTGGTTTCATCCAACCATGGGCAGCCGTCATCATGGGCACCGTCACTGGCGCCATTTGCAACTATGCAACTAAAAGTAAGGTGTTCCTCAATACGGCCGATTTGTTGTCTAACCCGCACGCAAAGTCAAATATTTTTTGAAGGTCGACGATGCGCTTGATCTCTTTGCTGAACATGCTATTGGTGGTGTCGTTGGTCTGCTTACGAATGCCCTCTTCGCATCACGCAGCATCATTGCCCTCGACGGCGTAAACCTCAACGTCATTGGTGGTTGTGTTGACCATAACTACAAGCAATTATACATCCAGTTTGCCTATGTCTGCGCTACATGCGCTTACTCCTTTGTGGCGACAGCGATCATCTGCAAAGCCGTCGATATCATTCCTGGCCTCCACCTCAGAACGACACCGGAGGGTGAAAACCTTGGTCTGGACGAAGTCGAGGTGAGCCTAGACCCCTGCTTCTGATTTCACGAAACTGCATGATCTCTTAATAACAGATCGGTGAATTTGCCAACGACTACATCGAGGTACGGAGAGGTTACTCCGACTGGGTTGCCCTCGGTCCTGTGAGTGAAAAGGCGTCCGAGGTGCGAACAATAGACAGCTATACCCATGAACATGGACAGCCAGACCTTCAACAGGATGTTCACCATAAGGTTGAAGAAGATCCACCGCTTGAGTCGACCCCAGAGAAGACCTCCGACGAGATTACACCCGGATCTGCTCAAACATACTATTTAGGCGCCGCTGGCGAGGAAGCACCCGGGCTGCGCTCCTCCTTCCCACGTGAATGGTTACGAGAGTCAATGCTAGTAGTCCCGCAGAGAGGTGCGGAAAGTGGATGAAAAAACAGGGCAACACCCCGTTTGTTCAAGTCAACTAGCTAGATGTGTTCCTTTTGTCTCGTAGTATGCTGTCTGTTGGACCGGTCTCGCATAGTCATTCAAGTTGTCGTGATTACCTAACCGTACTTACCGTAGTCACACGCGTCCGTGGTCCTAATTAGTAGCTTCCCGCCATGTCGCTCCTCACCCGGACGGCGCCCGCTCTAACACTGTCCAGAGCCAAACAAAATGTATGTGATATATACAATCTAGCTCTTCGAATCTCCCGAATACATTATGTTGTTACGAAGTGAGAAGCAATCAGTGAAATAAAGTTATCTTCAGCAATCCCATCCCAATACAAAATCACTACTTTCTGAGATGCGGGTTACATTTTCAGGGACGTCAGTCTCGGAGCCAGAGATCAAGGAACCACATATGCCTGACCCAAACTCTTCGTGCAAAAGGAGGTCGACAACGTTGCGTGAGGCGATAGTTTCGGTTTCCATCGTCGAGATGAATCTGTGGATAGTTTGTCAGGCAATTGAAACACTGAGAGAGCAGACAACTCACGGTTCGAAAGCATTCACGTAGTAGAACCCTTGGTCAATCTTGACAGGTGGAAACTTGGCAGTAGGTGGTAGCTCTGGGTATGCATCCCACTGGCGCTACATTTCAGTAAAGGATACGAGTGAAAAGTGCTGCGACTACTGACCTCTTTCCTGTATACCCAACCGACGTGGTCAAATGCCTTTGAAAGCCACTCGTCGGAGATACGTTGCTTCGAGAAGATCTTGACAAACCACTCGTCTTGGTCGTTCCAGTGACCAGTCTCGTTTGTCTTACGAACACGTCCGTGATACGAGAGTGAGTTGAATTCGGGTTCTGGCCCGCCAGACTGTGCGCCCTGCGAAGTTGTAAGAACCGATTTTGGTACACGATTGCCCGGGGGCAAGCCAAAATAATCCGCCTTCATCGTATCGTTTTGGGTGGTAAGAAGAGTGACATGAAGATGAACGTATGGTTGTGGTGGAATGCGATCCGTGAGCTCCGACGAAATCGCAATGCCCGTCTGATGGAAAGGGGCAGCGAGAATGATCCCTTTGTATGTTTCAGTTCCCGAAGAAGTACGAACGGTCCATAGAGATGAGTCGGGAATGCGGCTGATTTCTTTGACCTACATAGAAAGGAATGTTAACCAGATTTATAACAGATTATGCGTAATGATGCTTGCACCTCTGTGTTAAGATGAACATTGGCCCCTGACTGGTTAAGGAAATTCTCAAATATCCGGAAATTTCCAGAAGCTACACCAGAAGCACCAGCAGCAGCCATGCAGACCATGCAACCCAGCCCGTGGATCTTTCCGACATCCTAAAATAGATAGTTGCGCGGTCAAGCCCTGTTTCTTGCCTCTAGCTCGCAGTGATGACCTTACCTGACCATAGTTGACGCGTGTAGAGGCTTCAACCATCTCTTGTGCAAACAGTTCAGAAACACCGTTTGCCTCCAGGTACTCAGTGCACGTGGAATTAGACATTCTATCCCATTCAAACGTGGTGGCGAGATCTGCTACGTCGTCCCACCTGGGTGACTTTGTTGTGTACAAACCCACAAACTGCGAGATCATATTTTGGACCCTTGAAGGGCGTGAGCACTGGCAGGGCAGTACGAAAAAATCCTGTCTACTCACAGTTTTTGGACTTTGATCGGAGCATTGTATCCGTATCTCCATAGAATTTTAAGAGTCGTCCACCAGCTCTTTACATAGTTAGAGTTATCAAGCTGTATTCGAACATCAAAAAATGTCCGATCATCGATCATCGTTTAACATGGTATCAAGCACTTACGACAAAGACGAACTTGCTGCCACCCCATATGCCCATGTCTGAGAATTCGTGAACAAAGTCGTTGAGGGTGAGGTTGAACTCCTTCGACGCCTTCATTAAATTCTTGTTTGCATCAACGAATATTGAGGCACCGAGCTCAATTGGCGCATAAGTTGAATCGTTATAAGGATAGACCGTAGTGCTGCCTGGAGAACGCGCGAATGAAGTCCGGACACTGACAGAACACAATACACGTACGACCCCCAATGTAGGACGCGCGCTCGTAGACATCTATCTCGACGTCAATCCCAGACCTCTGCTTAGCCTTTGAAATCCAGAATGCCGCAGAAGATCCTGCAGCGCCTGCTCCAATGACGGCTACGCGAGGGGTTGTGTTCGCTACTTGTTCTTCGACAAAAACTGTCTGAGTAGTTTTGAAGAATGGGATGTTGAACGGAAGTTGGAAAGCGAGTGAAGGGGTGATTAACGAGACGCACAAGATAGTGCGACTCAGTAACATCTTGGAAGTGGTGATTCAAGTGTGCTGCATATGCCTTTGGCGAGGACGCGGTACGAGTCACGGCCGTAACACACTGTCACGTCAATCCAGCGTCACTCTGTTTACCACTTCATTGAACTACGTTCGAAGATTTGTGGAACGCGACATGTCATGTGAATGTCGAGCACGCCAACGTGACCCCAAGCTCTCAGCGCCCGTCTATCATAAGCACAAACCCCGTTTAGTGTGAGTTGAGGCATGGTAAATATGGGCGTGGGTCCGGCCCGTGCACTGCCAATTTCTTATACGTACGGTCTCATGCGGAAGGCTCCCCGAGGTTTTCCTGACATCACTTGCTGACTACGTTTGTTCACATCTGACTGTCGTCTTCACGGGGTAAGTACTCGTTTCCCCTTTGCAGTGGTCGTTACCTTATCTTCTTTCGCAGTCTTGATGTCTCCTTCGAGCATCGGGTTCTGCTCTGTACCAACAGAGATCGCACAGCAAGTACTTGCTTTCTGTCATCCCCGTGACGTTGCGTCCTTCGCTCAGTCATGTCACGCCGCATGGTCTCTCGTAAATGACCCCACGGATCAGTATATTTGGCGCCAGTTATTCCTCCTCTTCCCCTTCGACGATCCCCGCAGAAGGCGCGATGGTTTCTGCAAAGATCTCCACTTTGACTGGAAATCAGAACTCCAGCGTAGAGTGCATGCAGGACTCATCGCGCGCAGCACACAATCCACCCCCGAGGATCTTCACGCAGCACTCGCCACTTTACTGGACGTTGTACGATCCGCCCCACCTGTCATGCAAGGGTGTGAAGGTGTTCCATCATTCAATATACAGTGGGTAACGGGCGTATTGGCTTCCACGAAGATATCGCAACTTTCTCCCTTCACCGAGTGGCCCACCAATCAGACACTCGCTTGCCTTCGTTCCTACCTAGCGCTCACACTCGACGGATGCCATGACGAGGAAAAAAAGCCGCGTATGCAATTAATGCGCACTGGCAGCCGATGTCGGGTGTACGACCTCAGTCAATATAGCAGCTATAATGATTGGGGACCCTTCGTGCCGAAGACAGGAGAGGTGGACTGGACTCATGTGGAATGTATGATGAATGTCTTAGCCTTCAATTTGATGGATCATCCAAACCATTTTCGGGATGCATGGCCACCCCGTGGTCTCGAAGCAACTCGGGCGTATTCTGCCCCTCGCGCCACCAACCTTGCCCCCCAAGATTGGGCAGGGGTGGAGGGTAATTGGAGGCGGATCGTCTCATTTATGGACTATCGGTACGTCACTCCACTTCTCAGGGCGTCCAGGAGCTGAGGGAAAATCGTCTTAAGCGATTTGTTCGGTAAGTGGTGGAGTATTCAGTCGAAGCATCTATCTAACACTCTTTACTAGCTTTCAACGTAAATCGAATCTTTAAGGTATACCGATGAGATATGGCTGACACGCCCATACCAGTTTTCCATCCGGGATTACGCCGACAACACCCAAGGCGGGTCGTTCTTCGAAGATCCCCAGTTTTCTGAAGCCACTCGCTTGATCGAGCTCAAATTACACCTCATAAGTCCAGACGCAGTGCCAAACTATTACACTCTCGAGAGATTTCCCAAGAAAGAGAATGCAGAATATCCCACCCTCTATTTTTCTGGATCATCCCACGGTATTCAGGGCAGCGAAGCAACAGTAGTTGGTTCAGTACATATGGCTGAAAACGACGTGGTGCGTTGGCGATTTGTAAGTCAATGTTTTCTGCTTCCCGCATAGCACTGGGTAATCCTATGGCAATGTCAGGTGTCTGCACGCGAGGCACGAATGCAGTGGAGGTGATGCTTTTTTCCCTTATTGGATACATGGTCATTTAGCCAAATCTCGGTTGTCTACAGCTCGGAAGGAGTACAGATTGGCGGTGTAGCGAGCGCAATGGGAGTGGTTGGAGCTTGGACTGGTGCCCACCATGAGCGAGGTAGGTGGCTGACGAATTATTATGGAAACACCACCTCTGACTGTGCTCGGCGTTTGAGGCGATCCTGCCGGTAAGATACTAATTGCACTGGAACACGAATTTAGCTTGCTTAAATTTGCTTGATAGGACCTTTCTGGCTTTGGAAAGTACCAGATGACCATCCTACTTCTGTCCGAGCATTGATACCTATCGGTTAAGCTCTGAGCCCATGTACAGTGACAGTAATTGCGCTGGATTTTCTTCCATGTATAATTACGTAATCATTTCGGTGTATAAAATTTCGCCTTTTCTGCTTGTTCAATCCCTCCAAGCACCCTCACTGAGCTTTGCGATTGTAAAGTAACTCATTGCCAGTTTGCTCTTGGCTACGGGTATACAGGTTAGCAGGGGACAAGGATAGTTGCATCAGGAGCTCAATTAAGCCGGAGCACTCTCTAGACCGATTGGCGACTGTTTCTAAGAGGCAGCTTGGGGAATGCTTGACTATGCAGCTCTGACATTTCACCACGATGTCCATGATTTGAAAATGTTGGTATTAAGAGTCCCTGAGGTCGTTTTCGCTCTGAATAAATTAGAGTACAATACATGTATCCACGATAACCTTGACGATCACTGAGATGAGTGTCCAAACAACCTCTAACTAGTGCCCTACGATACTTCCCTAGGTGACACCTGCGCCAGAGCAAGTTTCGTTTGGGACTTTGGATCTACTAGTATGAGTAGGGTTGGCGGTACAGAGGGTATTCATCGGCCTCATGTTGTACTCCGTAGTCTTGGTCCAAGCGTAGCAAGTTGCCAGCCAATGTGTAGATGAGGACGATGATATACTCCATGACGACCTCCATGACGACGTATAATTGCCATTCTCCCGTGAACATGTTGAATTTTGCGAGAGGGTTGTTGTTATCAGTGGTGGCGGTAGGCGAGACGCCGAATGAGCTGGATGAGAAGGTGGACAGCACGCTGTACAATGTACGGACTGCAAGGAAGGGAAGAGCAACAGAAACTGCGGCGAGCAACTGTCCAACAGATTAGCCAGGATGAAGTAACTGATGAAGGGCGGCTGCATACCTGCTTGCGGTATCTCATAATGTAGTAACGGTTGGCCCATTGCATGGCAGTCGTGCCGACCAAGATGATATACAATAGAGCGAAAAGGATGACACCGACGCGACGTTCCGTGTTGGAACTAGATGACGAGCTGGAGCTCGTACTCGAGATACCGATGATCGTGAGGATCAGGGCAGCCAGACCAATAAGGTGCAAAATTCTGAACAAACGACCGTGTTTCTTTTGTCGGTCTGGCCCTTCGGTTCTGACACAGCGTTAGTTTACCATCCAGAGGGCGTTACCATTCTCAGCGTGACTCACATGATTTCCAACAACCCGAGCGTGCTGAGCAACAAAGGCGACAAGCCTGATGCCTCCAGGGCGTAGCCACCAATATACAATCCAATAATAGGCGGATTGATAAGTTCTGCGGCAATCAATAGTGCACCACCGACGACTCGAACTACAAATTGTAAGTAAATAAAATCAAATCTTACGGGTTAGGACTTACTCAACGAAAAAATAACAAGCAACAACCATCCCCTCTCCCTTATTCCATACCTTGAGCACACGCGAAAGGCCAGGAAGAGGATGGGAACATAGATCGCGAGCGTCACGGCAGAGATGATGCCTTGGGTATTAAGGGCCATCTTGAAAAGTTGTAGAGGGCGAGTTGATGACTGCGAGAGAAGGATAATGGGAGTATGGGGGCCAAAGCTCTATCTTTAAGTACGAAGCCACGATTCTATCGAGGCAGTGACATTTGCCCTAGCCATGCTTCTGTTGGGTCTGATGGAGGCAGTGTCAGGAGTACCGCCCATGACCGGACCCTGCACGGTTGACGTATTGTCGGCGCATAATACGTCCGGGGGCGCCCATGCCACAGGTATTCCGCTGCGTGCTGCGGTTTTTCCATGCACGACTCGGAAGTGTTCGTCTCCGGGACGGCCCGGTATTTCAGCAACTTGAAGGAAGAGACCTACCGCTGAAGAAGTCCATACGCATCGCATCGGGACCGCTAAAAACCCGCCAAGATGGATGCATCATCAATACGACCTTTGGCTGGCATGGAAACCACCAAATGAGTCGTAAGTGAATATTTGAATCGTGACCGCGTGACCCTACTACGTTTAGCATGGGGGCGGTGAGCTATGCCTGCGGCACAGCCACCTTTCAGGAAAAACCGCCACAACTTGAAGTTGGACTGTGCACATAATACGGGCCGCGACTCGGCATTCACTGTCAGCATAATTTTCAGCTGGGTTCAGTGAGGTTCATTATGTGCGTGAACTCGTGACGTTGGTTCTGAAATTCAATTATCCAGGTGCAATGCGGCTACCACGACGAGTACCCTGGGCTCACATCGGCGAATTAGAGCAGGTGTGTTCATGGATTTACACCGATGAGGAGGATCTAGGAGCCAAAACACGGGCAATCAACAGGGTAAGTCCCTCCACATTGCACCCGGCTCAACTCATTCGTTCCAGTTATCAGCATGGAAAACAGTGACGCCACTTCCTCATGCCCTTGATTCCACACTCGCCGTATTGGTGGCACACGTGTTGGACGTGTCTTCCAGAGATACCCCGTCCTCCAACACTGCCCTTTGTCTCCGGCAGACTTATGCAGCCGCGATCATCCGAATGGTCAATGGCCTAGTTGACCCTTTGCAAACCGGCGCGTATGCAAGATCCATAGCCTCTATTGCCGCTCAGCTTGGCTTGCCATCGTGGCTCGTGGAGCTTAGACACGCGGCAACTCACGAGGATTTGCCCAGTCTCGAGTTACTTAGAGAGGCGTGCAGAGAGGTACTTAGCGACATTAAATCAAACATGCGGCCCTTATCCTCTTCCATTCCAGTCCCTTTTGTGGCTACTGAACAATTATTTCCATCCGACCCTCAATCCTTCCATCTCTACATCGACGTCAGCGCTGTCACTGCGTTCCGTCTCCCCTCTGTTGGGGTCATATAAACTTCTCATGAAGACCGTTACTCGAGACGGATCGTTGCGCAAGCACCGTCAAGCTGACATTGACCCAGTGATGCGCGATATCGAGCGCTGGATAACGGAAGCAAAAGTCTCAGCGGAACTGGCCATCAATCCTCTTGGATGGGGCTTCGATGACAATTCCACTGCTACACGAGCTGACATGAAAGAAAAATGGGCCTTGGAAAATTTTTGTAGTGTTCTCGCTGAAAGAGGCGGTCTTGTTCCCAATTCTAGGAGGTTGGAATTCGTCATTGACTATAACGACCGTTATTGATCACCCCCTAGAAAATGCCGGGCTCCCGCGGATCCATTCCTGCCCACACCCGCCAGTCTTGCGTTGTGGACGCCACTCCTGACGCAACTTCACGCAAACCACGCTACATTCCCATTTATCTTCATTAGTCGGAACATTTCAATTTTATCGGGTGATCTGATGACGTCGAACATGGATGCAGATATAATTGAGCTAGATTCCAAAAGTCTGTCCCGAAGTACTGTTCACAACGAATATCTTGCGCGCTGGGTGGCCTGGGCAGCACGGACTTGGACGGACGATTCAGAAAACGGAACCGACTTGAGGAAAGAAGCCATTTTTCAATTGGCTCTCATCTTCATTCCAGGGCATAATTCTGGGCCAGAGGCAAAAATGTATGATCTATATGCTTCATGCTCATTAATACTGACGAGTTGGGGGTTAGTTTAACTGACCTCTTACAGGCAATTTCGGTTGGTTCCAAAGATCTGGAAGAGAGTGTCGCGTTCTTGAAGTCCACAGTGACGGCCATCCCTACACAAGTGTGTAATCACTATTTTGCGCGGTAATCTGACAGTAATGTTTGCAGCCTTGGCAAGCACACGATCTTGTAAATATGGAGGAACGCCTACGGATGCTCATGGCTGACGAATCTCAAACATCAGAGCTGCACGCAACTGACACCTCGGCTATGACTACTATGCGGCCAGATGGAATTTCGGTTGCTGGGTGGAAGCTGTTGGATGACCGTAGTAGCTGGGCACCATGCCCGATCGGGGTGTACTATCAGAACCCCTGAATGCCATGTACCATCATGTACCAGCGTTAGCTTGGTCCACTACTTTAGAAGCAGGCTGTGTCTTAGTCACGTCACAGGTCACATCACTATGACAAAGCTCCTCATCATGCCACGGCGACT
>JBBPOC010000994.1:0-12187 GCA_038091235.1 Tylopilus rubrobrunneus | reverse complement strand
TTGTACTGGAGGTTGTCGTTGCAACTGTCCGAGGGAACAGTTTCCTTCCTTTTCATCACTTTCCCTGATGGCCGCCCTTCCTTTGATTGTTTGTGACCCCGCATCTACCTGGTATGATTTCGCTTACCCTCTTTCATGGAGCAACGACTGCGAGGTGAGTCCAGTTCTGCATCGCGGAACGTAACGCTGACGGCAATAGGTCGCGGAAGTGCTCTCTGACATTCCTGTCGTATCCGTGGGGATCCTGATGTTTGGTGCATCGGTATTGCTTCTCGTCATGAAGAGAGTGCCCATGTGAGCGCTACGGAATAATCCTGTATGCTCTCATGCTTACCCTGCGCCTGTAGTTCAGCAATATGGCTCTTTCTCTCCATCTTGCAAGCCTTCATCGCTGCGGTCGTCGACTTAGGCCAATCCCTTGCTGATGGGACGGCGATGAATACAACCTTCGCAGCCAACGCACCCGCCGTTAGGGCGAGGGAGGTCTTGTTCGCGCTGTCGATAGGCTTTCGTTTCCTCTTCTACTGGACATACGCCGCAGAACCCCCAAGGAAGGATCTATCCGCAGTATCCACCCGAACCCCTCCGAAATTCAACCTTCTCATCCTTGAATGGGCCCACAAACCCCATAGCGGCAGTTGGACCCGCTGGGGATTGCCAGGGAAACTGTTTAGTGTCGGCTTGTTGCTGGTCATTATAACGATCACGGCCCTGCAAATCGTCTGGCGCGTTGACACTCGATTCCACCAATATAGTAGTGTCTACGCCACAGACGCTGCACTGGAATTACTTGTGTCGTTCTTGCTTCTCCTGAAGCTGCTGTTGAACACTCTCACTCTCAACTCACCCGATAACATGATAGTGCACACCTTCAAGGAGTGTCTCGTACCAATTTCTGGACTCCTTGTCAACATCGCCATTGGGGTAGGGAATCTCCTTTGTTGTAAGTGGTCTCGAACCTGCCGCTTCAGAAGATCTTACCTATTCTCGTAGTTGCTTTCACAGAATCGACTGTTGGTCGCATACTTCAAGCCCTCGAGGTCTACATTCTCGCGCTCTTCGTCGTGGTTGTTTCCTTCTTTAGACACCGCGACATCCTTCTTTCCACCTCATCGCGAGACAGGAAACGCAGAGATGTGTTTACACTCCCCGAACCTGTTCGCGGATCCACGTTCAGAATCACCTTGCCAGTCACTGAGACGCCACGTATATCCATGATCCTTAATTCTGCAGTTCAAAACTTGGAATCAAGCCGGGAAGAATTCCGCCGTTCAGCACGATGCTCGCTGAACCATGTGTCGTCGTGGGTGTCCTCTAGGGTATCAAGGAACCGTTCGCCCGAAGAGGATGAAGAAGTTAGACTGTGGAATGCCGAGAAAGTCAAAGTGGACCCACCGTACACGAGCATGAGCGATTCAGGCACGAAATCGGTTCGCAACTCCGTGTCATCGACGCAAGAGCCCAAGGACTCGGCAGAGCCGATACGCGATACACCTGCCAATCACCTGTCAATCACTTCTGCCCTGGATTCTCAGTTTGCAATTGCGCGGTCTATGGAAGGTTCCGTTTATAACGGCCAAGTCCCACATCCATCTCAAGTGGACGTTGTGCAGCGTAGAGCTCCTTCCCCAGTTCCCTCGGGAAGAATGGCGGTGGCAGAAACCCCCGAAGCTTCCCCCATATACGGTCTTTCTGGTATTCAGCAGCGCCCAAGTCAAAGTGTTTCCGAATCGCGGACGTCATTAGACGAGCTTTTCAGGCAGCAGAGCCAGCTTGACAAGAGCATAGAGGTGCTCAAGCTGTTCTCCGCAAGAACATCCGCCAATTCTTTCCGTTCTGATTCTACCGCGAGCCCCCGAAACGTGGAACTGAGTCGTTCACCTTCCACCGGCCAAAGAACTCTTTCTTCAGAGGTCTCGCTGAGTAGCTTCCCCATTCCTCCATGGCTGACAACCACGGTTCCACCAATTCCTTCACCCAGCCCATCGTCTGTCAGGCGTATTCGGGGGAATAGGCAGGCACGCTTTGCCGCGACTCCTGTTCAAGATACTCGTGTTTCAGTCCCCCTTGTGAATTCAGCACCTCCCGTCGACATTCCAAGTTCTCCGCGTTATAACAGTATTCCGCACTCACCTTTTGGGGAAGAAAACGAATCTCTTTCTGCGGCAGCCGGTCTCTATTCCCGCTCTGATTCGAGTGCAACGGAATACAACGTGACTTCGTTCATTGGCGGTAGGCTGATCGACGATTCTGGCTGTGGTTTTACTGATCCTCTGAAGGTCTAGCGACTCCTGGTGAACATAGACAAAGGTGCCAAGAGAAGTCTCGGTGGCCCGGAGAGAGTGAATCCAGTGCTGACCCTATCCAAGCTGCTAGCGGTTCGGGAGATCTTCTTCCACGCAGACTACCCATTTCACGGGAGGCCAAAGGACTGCCAGCTACCCCCGCTGCGGCCAAGTCTCTGCCATTTGTCCGTTCACCACAAGGCAATGTCGTGGACGAGCCCCTGGACTTCGTGCAATACCGGCCCAATGACCAGACGCCCCGCGCTCTGCCTATGGCGGACGGTACGAAGAACGGCTTGGCGACACCATTGTACTACGGACCTCGACCTGCAAGAGCGACTGACCCGGCAGAAGGAGCTGATAGAGCACAAAGGGCGTTCGTAAGACCAAGACCTCCACCACTCATTATACGGACGTATACGGAGCAGAAAACTGGCATATCGCATGTACAGGTGTTGGGGGATGACTAGGCCGTTTAAATTGTTTATCTTTATGTTTTAGTTTGGTACAGAGTACCGTTTTCGCTTTTCGTTTTCGGTTGGAGAGCATTGGAGAGCAATCACGTGTTTTCTTCGCCATGCCCGGAACGTCGATCGAAATGGCTGTGGGCGTTGAGCAGCATGCTGCAACTCGCCCCCTCTCCCTCGTACTCCCACCATGTCCGCGTTTCCTGACTACTACCGCATTCTTGACCTGCAGAGATCAGCCACCTTGGATGATGTCAAACAGGCCTACAGGAAAGAGTCACTCAGGTGATCAGCGCGGTTTCCTGACGCACCGTCTATTTCTGATGGTCTCGTAGGACACATCCAGACAGATTGACAAAGGCAACCGAAGCTGAGAAGAAGGCTGCCACAGAGAAGTTCCAGGTAGCTTCTTGTTTTTCTCTGAGGAACAGTACCAGAGTCGACTAAATTCGGCCCCGTTCTCTCTATTGCCGTTATATAACAGGCAGTTGCAGATGCATACTATGTCCTCTCCGATCCTACTCGAAGGAAGGAATACGACACTCTCTATTCCTCTAAATCTCAGACGGACAAAAGCGCCGACCCGAAGGCGTCGTCCAACTTCTTCTATCAGTTTGCAAGTATGTTCGGCGGTGCTGACAACGGATCCAAGAGCAATGCGCGCGATCAGCGGCCTGATGCTGAGAACGTCTTCGCCGACGTTTTTGACGAGGTGCGAGCTCAGTCTGACGAAGATGCCACCTTGCCATTGCTAATTTTGGACCAGCTCCTTCGTCCCGAAGTAGAACGGCACACACCATGGTGGTCTTACCTTGGCGCCGCATGTGGTGGTGGTGAGCAAGTTCAAGTTGTTCGCACAAGGTTTGAATAATCTCACTCTATTCACAGGTATCGGTTTCATCGTGGCCAATGTACCGGGTCTTATGCTAGGTGCCTTTGCTGGCAACCGGTTAGGCGCAATAAGAGATGCTAAAGGTAAAAGTGTTGCTGCAGTATTCTCGGAGCTTGGCGCGACCCAGAAAGCAGAGGTATGTCTCGATGTTTCGTCATCACTTGGCAAAGCAGAACAGAACATATGTCCAGGTTCTCCGCGCACTGGCCATGAAGGTGTTGGGCTCTGCCCTGTAGTTTCGGACTGTTTTTCACGCGCAGTGTAGGATACCTCTGAGTCTTCAGTATCATTTTTTTTGGATTGCTTCGGTTCCAGTTGTACACCGTTAGAATTTCACACACGTTGGATGAAACACCAAATATTAGTAGACTACCTCTCTTTCCTTTATCGACGCGCAACATGCCACCAGCGCGTGTCGCTACTACCACGCGAGACCAGTCCTCTGCTCAGAGTCGCAGTTCAGTCTAAGGTTAGCCAGTGATCGTCAGAGTCACTGACTAGATTTCTCCGCAGAGCTCAAGACTACGAAACGCGCCGCGAGCGTTCCGCCGGGTCAACGAGAAGACTCGAAGCTGGGTAAATCACAGACACGCCACTGTTTTCGATACGTGTCGCATTGACTCTCTTCGTCATAGAGTTGTTGCGGTTGAAAAAACAAAGTGAGCACACGCGACGATGTCACAGTCGCCCGAGTCTTTACCGAGGTTCTTAATCTGCAGAACCTTCACTGTTGCATATCGAGGATACCTTACCATCGAGCTCGCCGGACGCGACAGGTGAGGACGGACGCCATAATGTGGGATCACCGGCGTAACGCGACTCGTAGCTCGCGGACGCAAGCGTGGTCGTGATTCGTCAGCCCGCGCTCCTTCACAAGCGAATGGCATGGCTAGCACCCCTGCGTCGGCGGCAGGGCTAACTGCCGATGCCAGTGAACAGCGACCTCAGAAGAGACGCAAGAGGTCATCGTCCACTCCTGCTCCGCCCAGGTTATCTCAACGCCTATTGTCGCGCAGACGTTCTCAGTCCAGAGTTGGTTCTCCCATGACGGATGTGGAGTGTGTTCTGCCACCACAAGGGTCTGCCCGGCGTTTGCACAAGTTCCATCCTCTCCCCAACGGTCGCGTCGATATTTATACCCATTTAGCAGTTTTGGATGGCGCGGGAAGCCTGCTCAACGAGCCACCAGCTAGCTCTCCCATACCGAATGAGACGATCGCTTCACAATCATCCATGATGACCAGGGGGCGCCGAAGAAAGAATGCCGACCTCGCAGATGAGAACGCAAAAACACATCTCATGGAAGAATGGGCTCACATGCGTCGATCCCAAGGTTCTCTTTCACTTTCAGGAATAGATGGAAACACTTGCTCTAGCCAAACATTTCTACGTGAGAATGGAAAAGACGATGGGCCAGCCCTGTCTATGCAGCTCGATTTGATACCCGGAAGACGTTCTCCCGATGCTGACTTGCTGACGAGTCAGACAACAACCGCCATCAACATTTCACAATCACAGGAAACAACACTCGGCGATTCCCTCCAAGGTCCTTCTCCGCCTCGAATGGAGTTTGGGAGTGCCTTTCCCGTGGACACGGATGTTACAGGGAAAAAGCCGGACCATCAGGACTCAGGACCGCCCTTTGATGATGGAACTGAGCAGCCCATTGTTCCCATTCCAATCATAACACCGATTCTCGGTTCCCATACGGACGGTGTTGGAGAACCGGCTGACGATCTAGAACCCGCCCATGATCCTGACTCGTTGCAACGCCCAGGGTCTCGTCCACCATCGCCTCCATGTTCGCGGGTGGTTCCTGTTCACTCCAACCATACGAACCCGATGGAGTTTTCCATAACCGAGCAGGTGACGTCCTTGGGTGCCGACAAGGATAATCGTTCAGCGACCTTGCCTCAAACATACACCCTTGACGTTGATCGTATTCACCTCGATTCCGACGAGGAATTCTATATGCTCGAAATACCAGAAGTCTTCACCTTACCTTGGGTGCCTGTTTCATCTCATCTCTATGTGCCGCCGAGTGTGGGGAGACTCATCTCTGGTAAGCGACTATTCTTGCTATCTCTACACTGACTTGATCTCTTTACGACAAGGGATGAAAGAACAATTGATAATCGAGGCACGTGCTCGACGGAGGGCGGAAGAACTCTATCACGCAGAATTGAGCCGACGCGTATCTGCCGAGAAAACCATTGACGATCTACGGGCAGCATTGGAGGACAAACAAGGGGACCTAACGACACAGCCGTCCTGCTCCCATGGTAACACAGTCAACAAATGGCTTGTTCCCCAAACGAACGTAATGTAGATGGACTGGCCGACACTGTCCATTCCCTATCACTTGGATTTACCGACCCCATCACACATTCAGGCATCCACGACACACACTTACTCAAGTTATGATACATACAGGAAGTTTTTGGAAGACATATCGAAAGAGAAAATAAAGCATTCTACGCGATAGTTTATTTGCTTTGCAATCCCGAGAGAGATTTCAAAAGGGAAAGAACCAAGGTTCATGATGGTATAGCAAATTGGCTTTTGGCTGGGTACAACACGATGCTTGATATTAACGCAGGATGGCATGACAATTTTTCTTGGGTCCATGGACAAGTGCCCGAACGACGATTAAGAATAAACAAGAAAGTTGCTGGTGATGGAACTCCGTCGTTGGTGGACCAGAGTGGTTACCGAAGTAGACTTGGCAAGATGCAGATGAAGAGCTGGCGGAAAACAAGAAAGTTTAATGCCAAAGTTCGCCAACCTGCGATGCGTCTGTTGACGAAATATTTAATGCTCTCACAGCCTCGTAGTCTCCAAGGCTGCCAGCTCCATTCGCCATCGCCAATGTTATGGCCGCAATGGCCTTCTCCGCGCTAGAAGCGGAGGGCAGGATGGCACCAGCTGAGTCATCATCAAGTGAGTGAGGTGGAGTGACCATGGGTGACGACAGAGGATAGTTGGCATTCTTCGTGTACGAACTTGACAAAAACATGTCTGCCGATGAAGCGAGAGAGTCCGATGACGAACGAGACATGGCGGATTTGAATACAGTGGTATGGAGAGGATTTGTAAAGTCAAAGGATGTGCTGAGTGAAGTGGACGGTTCCGTTGGCTGATAAGTGGTGTTGGAGTGAACGTGCGATAGGTGGTGAGCGAATGGCCAGGAGTGAAAGATGCTAGAAATGGGGGAGAGCCGACCGGACGAGCCGGTCTCGCCGTGCAACTGAAAGTCGCTATCGTCCATGGCTCCCAGGCTGGACGAGCGCTTTTGTCTTGGATGGAAGGGTTCTGCACCGGAAGCGCTAGACAGTATCAAGACGTCATCGTCGTCATCTGATACGGCGGTTTTTCCGGCGGCCCTCGTCGTGGGCACGCCGGGGGAGAAGCGTTTTCTGCGACGCCTCTCGACGGCTCTTGCGCGAGAGTGCGGGGCGGATCTAGATCGGGAATCTTCGAATTCGCGCATGCGCTTGACGAACCCCTCGCCGTTCTCTTGGACGCTTCGCTGAAGCTCCGAAAAGGCCGCTGATCTGAGACGAGCGAGTTCCGATTCGGAAGATTCGGATGCGTCGCCCGATACGGCGAAAGAGGGGCTACGGTGACCGTGAGTTGGTAGACTGCCTCTGTAGAGGGGATGACTGGGGAAAAGAAGGAAATCCGCCGAAGAGGCGGGGAAGAGAGGTGTATGTGGAGCGGATGAACTGGAGCTCGTAGTGTGGCTATCTGCGGAGGCGGGCGTGGAACTGCGAGTAGCTTGAGCGGGCTGGTGAGGGGGTAAGCGATGAGAAGCGGGAGGCGAGCGGACACGTACAGAGAAGTCCCGACGAGGTCGTTTTCCGGTTCTCCAGATATCGAGATGACATCGCTGCGAGTCAGGGAGCGTGGGGGTGTCGCGGTGGGACGAATGCGCACGCTTGTGGGCAGGTCGCCACGAAGACGTGGGCACTGGGGACGGGGAGGGGGACGACTCGGAATGGGATCGACGGCGACGGCTGAGGGTGAAGGAGGAGGACAAGGGCAAGGACATCGACATCGACATCGACGACGACGTCGACAAGTGATCTTAGTTCGGAAGCGAGACCCTTGATGCGGCGTGACAGGGGGTCTGTCACGTCACACATCCCTTACGTACAGCACTCGGGGCAAGCCATCCTGTCTACAACACACTAGCTCATACGCCGTCCTCTCCTCTCGTTCCATCTATCGCACACTGAGCCAATCAGCCACGTAAACCAGCGCGCACATACCTGTCGCAGCACCCTCCCCGCTACCGATCTGAGTCTGCGTCTCAGCAATGACTCGTACTGGTCACCTCTCGAATCATCATCCCCCAAGAACTCCAAGGCGTTGGCAAGTGCAGTCATCCTAGTGTTTTCCAAGGTGCATGTCACTAGCGAACCTCTAGAGAGGATCTTCTATCTATAAATCAGCTCTTACCAGTCATATCGTTTGAGTGCTCCAAGAGGTGCGCCAGCGCGTCGCAGATCGTAGGCAAGACGATCAATGCCAAGGGCTCATCCTCGTGTGGATAGTGCCGTGAAATAATAAGTAGTATCACATCCAAAAGATGCTCCAAGCCCTCCAGGTAGGTTAGTGGCGCAACATTGACAGGTGTGGAAGTGATATATAGCGAAAAAGCAGCTAAGCAACCTAGCTTCAGACCGGTACCGCACTCGATTGATGTACTCACATGCTAGGAAGAGGTTCGTGCTCCCGCTACACATCCCAAGGTGCCATAGAATCTCCTCGTCAACAGTTAGGCCGGCTTTGCCGAACGGCAATTCGATTTCGGACAAATTCACGCTCGCGAGACATATGAGCAGGGTTTCGCAAAGGAACTCCCGGTCGTTCAGTGGAGTTTCAAGAACTCGCTCGACAACCGCTTCTATCAAGTCAACACATGCATCCAGGTCGATTGGCCGAACTCCTTTCGACATCGCAACAACATGAAATTGCAGCAACTGTGCAACGCCTATGTCCCTGGACCTGGGAAGATCATTTTGGGACAATACCCTGTTGCGTGACGATTGCGTCAACGTTGTGCCATGGTCATTTCCCACCAAATGCTTACGTCCTTGCTTGTATGAAATCTAGGCTCGGTCAGTCTCATATTAGCGTGGGGAAGAAAGAACTTTACTTTGAGCGAGAGCTTCAAGAAAGCGGAACCTACTGTCCTCGGTAGCCGATCTCCAAGCTTCGCAGGTGCACTCCCCTTTCACAAGTGCGAGGCACTCAACGATTAGCTCACTCACTGCTGGCGCTTCAATTATGAGCCAGAAAAATGATCGGATACTCACAGACAAGATGCTGCTCGTTCTGGGATAAGTGGCCAAAGAGAATAATCAACGCTTTGCAGCATTCTTCTGAACGCCGAATCCCGCACGAATTCCGGTTCATCCACTGTGAGATCAATTGACAACTTCCGTGGAGTACGCTCATCATGCCTGCTGAGAGTTGCTTAGAATACGTGCCAGCGGAGAGCACCGAAATAAACCGAAAGAGGAGATCCTAGACAATGTCAGCAGTTTGCCATAGGTGTAACAAACCGTCTCACGATCATCACGCCGATAACCGCTGCTTGGTCGCTCGACCCACTATTAGCAATCATCAAGTCCGAGACATCCAACAACAGCCCGGAGTCCGCGCTATGGTGTCGAATGTAGGTCGTGGTCTGAAGTATTGAGACGCACCCACCTTTACAAAGGAGAATGACTTACGACGCGCATGATCATGTCCGCATGCAAGCTGCTATATTCTCCCCAGATGCTCCATGTCCACTGCGGAACAATTCCCCATCGTATAATAACACTGGTGGGAATGTCGAGATGATCCGGAGGGTCCAACACGTTCATTTGAGTGGTATGCCCTCCCTCATTCAGAACAAATCGCAGGAGCTGCATAGCGGCGGCCATTGTCTGAGGACGGAAGGCGGCCACACGTCGAGGAACAACGGTAGAAGCATGTGCCATGTCAGCTGCCTGGGACCAAAGATATCTAGACACTTATTGTCGAGAGAAAATATGTCGTTTTGCTCACCGCAAACAGAGAAACCGCCATGGCGCTGGTGAGACGCTCTTGTTCTAGGACATGTCGTAGGCTGGGTCCTAGCGCGGAACGCAATTCGTCTACCCGAACCGCACTCTGCCTCACCCATTCTGCAAACGTGGAAAGCAGTTGATGTATGCTGTCAAGGGCGACGTGGTTTGATATCTCTCTTTTACTAGCTTTGCGAATGACTGACGTATTGTCGACGCCCGATTGTCCAGAGAGCGCAGGATACAGAATACACCTCCCCAGCATCAGCCTGATGGACAATCGTTTCGCGGCTGCTGATACACGCTCCGATAGGAGCATAGATGGAAGCATATCCCACTGGTCTATTTCGCGTGAGATACGTCCGTGCCTCGACGAAAATGTCGCTTACCTGGTAGTTGCATCGCGGCGCGAAGGTTATCTTCTTCTCTCTGTGCCCGCAAGGATTCAGGAAGTGAATGGTCGGGGTGCTCCCTAACAAGGCCTGCCGCTACCAGGGCAGTAACATCACCAAGCTTGGCCAACACAACATCGACCCAGCATACAATCGCTAGGGGCGCGGGACTCGGTTTGAATTCCCTCGCTGCAATGATGCGGAAGAGTCTGCGGTACTGGAAGAGAAGATCCAGGAACGCGGGTCTGACTGGCTTGGTGGAGGGGAATGAGCCGACGAGCGCATACAAGGGACGGATGACGCACGTGTGCGGGCAATGTCTGCAATAAACTGGCACGCACTGTCGATGGCTGACCCCTGCTGGATCAGAGCGTCGAACAGTGCAAGTATCGTACTGGCGCAGGTGTGAATAAGGCCGTGCAACGCGGCGTCCTACGTGGATTCACAAACGCACTGTGTGGGATGACGATGGGCATACCTTGCGGACGAGCCGAAAGTCCAGCGTTGCAAGCGTGTTGACAGCCCAGCTGACAGTAGGCTGTGAGCCAGACGCGTCTGGACGCGTCGCAGACAGATGGGCGAATGTTGTCAAGCTGGAGACAGTGTCAGTAGCCTGAGTGGGGGCTGAGTCGGGTTCTGAGTCGGTCTCGCTGGTGGACATGGAGGATACAAAGTGTTGCGGTGGCAGGGACTAGTACTACGCTCTGCTTTAACAAGTATCACAGTCCTTTTATCGATTTCAGATACGCAGTCATCTCCGTCTTACATTCAAGAGGGCCGTCGTTGCGCAAGAACAGCGCCTCGAACGCCTCATTGGAATCGACCGTCTGTGCAGACGTTAGACGGAACAACGCGAGACAGGCATGGCGAGAGCACCTCTCCGTCACAGAATCGGACAGTCTGCCATGGCTCATCTTCCTCGGCCCTGAGCGCGAGCAACATTTCTCGTCGAGCGACCGACATTCCACCCTGAAAGCCCTTGTCGTCTCCTGACTTGCGAGCAGCGACTTGCACTTCCTTTGCCTCTGCCGCCTTTTTTTCCTTCTTCGGGGCAGTGACGGCTGGGAGAACCTCATCTGGGTCTGGGGGCGGGCCGTCGTCGCTTTCAGTGTCAGACCCGCCTCCCCTCGTACGCCGCGTCTTGCGCGACATGGTGTCGAGATAAGTCAGGGTCGGTCGAAACTGATGCGTTTCGCTGATAGGTATGAGGTGTAACCGGCCTTGTGAATTCTCGATCAGCAAGGACCGTTACCACATGGCCGCGGGCCTCTCTCACCGTCGCGCACGACCCCGAGCATATAAGCACCACATTGTGGGATGGGGTCGCTCCGCAATCGACTGTCCGTCAACCTAGGCTCTTCCCCTTCCTTCTGCTTCAATTGCTCTTCTTGATTCTTTTCGCGGTCGTCCTCGCGCCGTGCAATTCCCAGATCTTTGCTTTTCTCGTCATTCCACACTTCGGGGCGCGCATCCACTGGAACGTGGATCTCGATCCTGCGAGACACGGGCCTGACGCGAGCACGGATCCGTTTTCCGCTGACGGTCGCTGACGGTGGTACTTGGAGTGGTCGGTTGAACAGCGGGAACTGATGCAGGTGCACGTTCGGACTAGCTTTGTCCGAGTAGTGGATGGGGAGGACGCTCACAAGCTCATCGTCCATTACGAGATATCGTGGGAAATATCGTGAAAAGTACATAACTGCGAGAAGATATTACTTCTACGTTGCATGAGCCGTCGTGTCAGAAGAATGTCCTTCATCTGGAGGTTCAGGTGGAGGTGGGGTATTACGCAAGTTCTTATTGAACCACTCCTCTGGTGACTTCTGCGAACGCAATGGTGTATCTTCCATGCAAACCATCGAGGATATCTGCGTTCGAGAAAATGATTCGGTGTCTATCGAGGGCAGCATATTAGACGCGCCGCTCGTTGACGCTTCCAGGGAATGTAAATCCCCCAGAGAAGACTGGGCAGATCCAGGGAACAAACGACGCGTGGACAGCTCAGATGGCGACGCAACACCCTCTGGGTTGTAACGCGCGGCAGCACGACGTGTACGTACCCTGGACAACATCCCTGGCATACGCACCGCTT
>JBBPOC010000993.1:0-12196 GCA_038091235.1 Tylopilus rubrobrunneus | reverse complement strand
TGCCCCGCTCCAGGGACCACGACTACCCGAACATGCGGGTAAGATTGAAAGTCTTTGACATCGCAAGTCTTGTAAATCGCAGGATCCGCTAGCACCATCGTCACTTTCCACTTATCCGGGACTGCGTCCAAGCAGTGGAACAGAGACCACGGCCTATTTTTCTATCGTGAGGTAAGCGCGATGCGGATCAGCACATGTTCATCAAGGACACGGGACGACGAGTCTCACGCCAAAGATACCGTGAACCGCCTCCACAGAACAACGTCGCGTTCCGAGCTCCCTATAGATGGTATCCTCGCGGGTCCACGGAGGATTCTCAAGCGCATGTTCCTCTGCGGGTTTGATGTGCATGGATGTGTCGGTGAACACCTCATCTAAGAGATCAAGCTTCTCGGGCGATTGTTGCATAGGTGGATCGACGAGGAGGATCGCTGTCGGGTGAGATGTGGGAAGATCGGGGAAGAGACTGAGTGTCGTGGATACACGGCAGGAATGAGCGGGACCGATGGTCAGGGAGTAGTGTCTTGCTTCAAAGTATGGACGGAGATCTTGCACGACGACACTGAAGCGGTAGTCGCTCGAAGCTCTGGACGCGTGCCCAATGAGATCGGGGGCGGTAACGAAGTAGCCTGATACCTCTGAGCGCCATGATTCAACCAAGGGATCGAGTGCGAGTCGTACCTTGGGTGGCCAAAAGTGAGGCAACACGATGCCATGTATGTGAGGATGGTGTGAGCCCATGTATCAAGAATGAGTGTTTGGTGGCAGCAGAAGAGCCCCACATTGTTGCGGATAGAACGCTCAGAGACATGGTGGTGATGACAAGGAAGCGAACTTGAGGGTGCTAGCGCTTGATGCACCCCTAGTGAGCCTGATGAGTCAAGTTCATTCCTTGGCGCATTCTATGCGGCAGACTTGGAAAGACTTGCGTTCCAGCGTAGTCTATAACACATGTTAGCACTCCGCCTTTCTGGCACAGCATCGATGGAACTCGTTAGAAACTCTCTCTTCCAACCTTGGCGTCATCTGTGGTGGACATTTTAAATTCCGCCGCCCCGAAAAGTCTGCATAGACTCTGAGCACAGAATATGATAAAAGGGTTAGATGATAGCAGCCTATCCGCAAAGCAGTTATTGTTTGACAACTTCTACCAGGTACACAGGTCACTTGAGAGCTCTGATTGGATGACGGCTAGCAGAAAAGGCAAGTTCCAACCCCGGACAGTTTTCCCAAATTCGGTTACATTGCTGGCTAGTCATCGAAGGGGTGACGATGATCGATGAGGCGCGAGACACGAGTTCCATTTAATATGTGCTTATCTGTTAGTCAGCCATCGGTGAACGAAGTTGAGACTCAGAGTAACTATGTACTAACTAAGTTGGCATGAAGTTCCAGCTTGCTTCCCAGCAAGCTTAGCCGAACTCCCACCGTTCGATGACACCAACAATCGGTACACATGTTTATCTCACCCGACCCTCTTGCGGTCTCTCCAGTCCGTTCCGTATGCTCTCCATATGGACGTGCACGGCAACTTGCTGTCAAGCGAAGCCAGAACTCTCCCGTTACACTTCCAAATCGTCGCTCATCGTGTGCTGCGTGTAGTTGAGCCTTGACGTGTGCGGCGGCCTCCTTCCTGTATCTCCCGAGATCGTTGAGTAGCGCTAGTCGATCCCCATAGTCTCGCACGGATTTCTTGTTGCCCCCTAATTTCGCCCAGAGCTCACCAAGGAGCTCGTCCCTCTCCACCGTAGTGTGCCTGTCTTCCCGAGTAATTATCTCGTGTAGTGTCCCAATATCCGCATCCATCTGTTCTAGATTCTGCCAAAAGACCTCGGCCTCCGAGTCGGGTATGAGCATTGCTATCGTCTGTTCCAATTCGTCCATTGCCAGGGTAAATGCCTCAGCGCTCAGCTACGATCTCTTCAACAGTGCACCCTAGCTCAACGGGGGAAACTGCCTGCAGCGACCACGACGTTGCCTCCCAATGCCGGCCTGGTCCACCGTGACAACTAACTTGGCCATACTTGGGGTGACCAATATGGAAGACATAGCCACTGTACGCCCGCACGTCCGTCACCTCAAAATCGCATACACGATGTTTCCCCTGGCTCCCGGCTTCTGCATAGAAACTTGTGCGATCCAGAAGGATACCAAAGTTGGCGCCATCAGGGATACTAGAAGTGGAGGAACTCGCGGTTGTAGTAAATGCCCTTTACTTGAGTGGTAATATTTCCGAGTTCTGTACAGATAAGAACGAACTGTACTGGACAAAGGTAGGTACTCGCGGTACTTGGACGAATCGTCAGTTTTGGGTTGGCGTCGTTCTTTTCTAACGCTGCAAGGTCATGGACGTCAAGCTTGACACTATCTACCTTGTCCTTTTGGAAAGTGCCCTTGCTTTCCTCCTTTGATCGTTCTTGTGCAGCTTCGAACTCCTCATTGATGGCGAGAGAAAGCTCTTCAATCATGAGACGTGTCAAGTCAGCAGAAAACCAAAGGTGTTGTATAAGCGCCAAACATCAGTACCGCCAAGCTCGTTAAAACCAGCCTCCTTTGCGCGGGTGGCATATTGGTCGGAAAGTTTTTCGCTGCGATCCAGAGTCCGCGAAACCGATTCTTCTTCGTCAAGGATCTCTTTGATTTCGGCCTGTTTCTTCTGAAGCTCTGGGAAGATATCACCCTTTGGGACAATCAGCATGACACAAGCATTCAAGGAGAGATTGAACAGACCATTTGTTCCACGACCACAGGCATTAGTGACGAGAAAAACGAGCCGATAGGTGCACCGAGCTTCTTCCTCACATATCGACAGCCACAGCAAAGGACACGACGGAGGACGTAACCCCGACCAACATTGTTTGGCACACCGCCATCGCTCAAAGCAAACGAGAGTGTTCGCGCATGATCGGCGACGACACGGTAGACGGTATCAATGCCATCAATATCCTCTGCACCAAACTTGCCAGTATACGTGCGTGCGCCACTGAGTCCTTGGATCTTGACCATGATTGGCTGAAAGACGTCTGTATCATAGTTGGAGAGCTTGTTCTGAAGGACAGATACGACACGTTCGAAACCCATGCCAGTGTCCACGTGTTTCGCCGGGAGTTGTTTGAGGGATCCGTCTTCCGCACGGTTAAACTGGATTAAAACATTGTTCCATATTTTAACGACTGTGGGACCGTCGACAAGATGAGGGACTTCACGGCCCCCTAATCGATCGACATGTATTTCACTAAAATAGTTATCGAAATAAAGTATGATGAGTAAACGTCGGGCTCACCTGCACGGACCGCATGGGCCAGTTGGTCCCATCTCTGCAGGCACACGTCAGGGAGGAATGGCAATGAAGGACGATAAGAGTACCCCAGAAGTTGGATTTTGATGGGATAACATGTGCAAGATCCAGCCATTTTTGTCTGGCCTTGTCGTCACAAGGAATGTTATTCTGAGGATCACCGGCAAGGTAGGTGATGTAGAGGCGCTCTTTGGGCAGCTTGTAGACTTGGGTCAAAAGCTCCCAGCTGAAAGTGATGGCCTCTTTCTACAGTGGATAAGATATGAGGGATGCGAGGAAATTTGGGGGGAAGACGCGCCTTGAAGTAGTCCCCGAATGACCAATTTCCAAGCATCTCGAAAAACGTGTGGTGGTAAGAGTCTTTTCCGACATCCTCGAGATCTATTATTAGGTGAGCGTGAAATTTCAATTGCGATGGATAGGCAAGACCGTTGTGCTTTCCGCCAGCCCTGATAAATTTTTGACTGTTAAAGGCACGCCTGAGCTTGCCGCGTTCTGAGTTGGGATCGACGGTGCCGAGAAAGATGGACTTGTACTGTGCCGGGTGAGGACGGGTGGCGGATGAGAATAAAGATGAGACGGACTTGGTTCATGCCTGCGTTGGCGAAGAGGAGGGTGCCAGAAGTACTCGTCGCGTATTCTGCGTGCGGGCCATGGACCGTTGTAAGTGGAAGTCATTCTCGAGAGCGATCTCATCCACGCCAAAACTCATGACTCGGTCATGTGACTGATTTAGATAACCACGTGGCTCTCCGCTCACGTGCTCCGTTCCCATAAAGTTTCGTTCGAGCTGACCGCCAAGGGGTCCAAGGTCGACATCAAACTCGACCGTGCGCGGTTCGAGGGTCTACGCGTCACGGTGCGTGGATACACGTCATGCTCAGGCCGACCCTGCCCGCTCATTCGGGTTGCGTCCAGACATTCAGAGAAGCAACTGTGTTTACCTTGGGTGTCACATTGGCGACGCACGTCGTCCGGCTCACAACGTGAGTATGCTCGTGTTCACTTTGGAGTCGTTGTCATGGAGCCATCGTGAAGTCACATTTTTCAGACAGCCCTCTTTGCTTTCGTGATCGCCATTCTAACCGCCTTCACACCCATATCCGTACTCGGAATGCCGTCCTTGGCGTCGGACGCTTCGTCAATGATCAACAGGTTGACATGGACACGGCTCTTCGCTAAGCTATCGTGCGTGAAGACACTTGACCACATGTTTCTCATGAAAACTCCCTTATAGACCGAGAAACGCGCTCGAATGTACGACAGTGGGGACGTTCGTCGGGGGGTGGCTCGGTGCTGTTCCCATTGCGCTCGACTGGGACCGTCCATGACAGGTACGCTCACACAAATCTTACCATTTCTATTCTCGTTCAGTCTTCTTTGTAGGCTTGGCCTTTGATGCCGCTCTTTGGTAGTCTTGGAGGTTACATCATAGGCGTTGTCGTGGCGTTCACTTTCAGCGCAGTCAGGCGTCTCGCCATGGAGCATATCCAATCACAGCCATCAAAACCCAAGAATAGCTGAGGCCCAATTCTAGTGATGCATCATCTACACTTCCGCGATCGATCTCAGTGCACCGAGATCGCATATCGAATCGGTGACGTATTTGGGAACAATTGATGAAGTATGGGCCCAGTAATTTCTAGTTATGCCTAAGTTGTGATGGTGTCATTGCGATTCGTCGTACGATCTACGATCACATACCTGTCAGGACCAGAAGTGTTGCGAGGCCACCCGCTTGTCCAAATGGTATGTCTGTATTCAGGTGGTCGCCAACCATGATAGTGCGTGCCGGGTCAAAATTCACTCTAACCAGCTCATTGTTAGTGTCTGATATTCTACGCGCCAATCTAGGTCCAATCACTTTGCTTGAATGCAATCCAGCATTGTCTTTACAGGTTTTCCGATGGAAATGGGGCCCCTCCCCAATGCGAAACGGAGAGGAGCACTGATGGACTCAGCCCCAGAGAGCAGTCCATTTGCGCTAGGGAATATACTATCTTCGTTCGTGACGACGAATTGGCAGCCAGGATCATGGAATGTAATGTGCTTGCCTCGCTTCCGTGGGACATCGAGCACTTCCATGGCGCCGTCGATGGGGCGATCACCATGTCATAGTCAAGCATACATGTGTCGTACTTGTCGATCAAGGATTCGTAGTCGACAGATACGCCGCCATTGTGGTATACCGAGTCTAGTGGGTATCGATGAAACCAAGAAAGTCGAACGAGGTGATGAGAAATGTCGGGATAGGCGGAACGCTACTTTCTATATCGGGTCTTTCCAAACCACGACCACCTTTCGAGCCGACTTCCAACCAGGACTATTACCAGGACATTTCATAGGTCGAACCTTGTAGATGCTCTGTCAACGCTGTCAAACGGGTTACTTGCATGACTGGCCGGGGTAACGTCGCCGCTCGGGGTCATCCAAGGCTTAATTTCACCCTACGTCTGGAGCGAATTTTTGTCGCTTTCGCCTTGCGCCGCAACAGTTTCTTCCATCCATCACGCAGTATTCCGAGAATACCGGGGATTGTTCTTATCCATCCGGACGTGATGCACCGGACCAGTGACTGAGTCTCTGGGAGCCATGCTGACATTGAACGTAAGTCTTATCATTGATCCGGGTACCGTTGCCGCATCGGTTGACCTCTGCCGTAGTGGTTCCGATACGCTAGTAAGTCACGAGAACACATTCCCCTTAGACTATGACCCGTCCAGACTGACAAGTTGCCTCGGCTGCTTACATCACCTTTTAGGCTGCGTTTGAAGGAGCGACTGCGAGGTCAGCTGAGCCATTTCTACGGCACAGAGTGTTTGCGTTGACGGGCTTGAACGAGCGATGACGTATAGTATTAGTAAGAAAGCAAATGGGTGACTAGCTAGTACTTGTTTGAAGAGTATGGGCTCGGAGGATTTGCTAGTTGGCGAACTGTTCGACGTGGTGTACATGGGCACAAGTAAACATCAGATAATTACGAGGCAATAGTCAGATTGGTGAGCTCATTGAAACATGAGAGTGGCAGGCCAGCACCAGTATCCATTACATACCTGAAAATCGATCGTAGATGATATAAACGCACCGATATTAGTTACTTACGATCACCATATCCCTTCTGTCTCATAGCTACACGAATCTGACCAATTCCATCATCAGCGTCAACGAGTTTCTTCTCCGCGTGCTGGGCCCGGTGTTGGTAAAGCTTAACGAGTACGCGATATTCTTCTAACTTGGATTCGACAAGGAATTTCTTGGCTCGCCGTACTTTTTTTCTGGCACGTGCTGCTTCCAGTTGTAAATAAGCGTAGTTGTAACCTAAATCTGACTCGGAGCCCGAGTGCTGACTTTCCTGCATACGCTGTTTCTTCAGAGATTGGTGAGCATCATAAGAAATCAGGTGGAAATACCTGCGATTGAGCTGGAGACGGGCAGCTCGAGGATGTGGATACAGAACCCAAGCCAGAATAACTAGAGCCGGGTGACAATGGAGCATGGTAAGACTTCTGAGGTATTGAACTTAAGAACGAAGACGGCATAGTTCATTACCTTGAAGCCTTGACAAAGGTTTCTTTCGTCCCCAATAATTATGTAATTCGTGGGAACCAAACGTCAAGCAAGGTTATTGCCGAGTCGAGCGGCATTGCCAACTCACTCCACTTACAAAATTGCAGCGCCACTAAAGTATCACGCATGAGACATTGTCCAAACTGTGGAAAAGCATTCAAAAACTCTTCTAGGGTCAGCCGGCATCTAAGTCAACCAAGATCAAGCTGTCATGGGTGGATCAACGACTTGGCACGCATTCAAGATGAGATTGTCCCACTCGATGACCACCGGGATGAAGCACCCACATTTACCATGAATGAAGATGATGCGATGGACCTTGATGGGTCTTATGAGGAAGTGGAGGATACCGGGTTGGAGATTGAAACTCACGACTTCTTCGAGGGTGCCGGGCGTGTATATGGTCAAGGAATGTCTTTCATGGACGTCTTCGACAGTGACGAGTTCGCTGAGGTGAGAAAGGATAATCTCTTTTACCCGTTCGCCGACCGCTGCGAGTGGGAGGTTGGGCAGTGGTTGTTGGGCTCTGGCCTCAGCATGGCTGCCATTGATAATTTCCTATCTCTGCAAATGGTACGTCTCGCATATTCTTCTGAAAACCGACGACCTCATCCAAGTTCTGAACAGATCCAGACGCTCTCCCTGTCGTTTCGATCTGCCAAACAGCTTAGAGGTCTTGCGGAGATGCTGCCTCCTGGACCCCAGTGGAAGCGCCAGCGCATGGAAACGACTCATCCCACCAAATCAAAAGTCTACCTTTACCATCGAGATCCTGTTGACTGCCTCGAAACTTTGTTTTCGAATCCTCTCTTCCACGATAAACTGGACTTTGTCCCTCGGCGCGTTTGGACAACGTCTGCCCGCCTTGTTCGCAAATACTCCGAATGGATGACTGGCGATGCGGCATGGAGCTATCAGGTACGCATTCTTCATTGCATGAATCGCCGAAAGCTACAAAGGTTCGTTTAGTCTCAGCTTCCCCGGGGGGCAACATTACTGGGAACAATCCTTTCGTCCGACAAGACAAATATCTCAGCGATGACCGGTGATCGTGTAGCACACCCGTTACTCCTCGGTCTTGCGAATATCCGGATGAACACCCGATCGAAGTCATCCTCTAACTCTTTCTGCCTTCTCGCCCTGTTACCAGTCCCCAAGTTCATTCATCGCAAGAAGCGCATGCGTGGCGTACTAGAGGACCGCCTGATCCACGGATGCTTAGATGTCATCTTGAGGCCATTAAAGACAGCAGCTCAGATAGGCATCATGATGTCTGATCCCGTGGGCAACCTACGGTATTGCTTCACTCCCCTGGCTTCCTATATTGTCGATACTCCTGAAGCACGAATGCTGTCTTGCGTACGCGACAAGACCTCTCCGCTCACTACTGCTACTTATTTGGAGTTCGGTAACGAGATACCATCGCCACCGAGGACCGGCCGTCTCACCCTTTCGCAACTGGCAAAGCTCAACGCTGACCCCCTATTACTCGAAGAATATTTCAAGGCGTGCGAGCAATATCGGCTGAACGGAGTGGTTGAGCCATTTTGGAGGGACTGGCCGCTCGCTTGCCCTTTTGTTTTCTTGACTCCAGAGATGCTCCACCACTGGCACAAAGAATTCGGCGATCACGACCTTCGTTGGGCTATCTACGTCCTTACTCCGGCCGAAATCGATTTTCGTATGTCTGTTCTACAACCGATTGCCGCATACCATCACTTTAAAGAAGGCGTTTCGAGAATTAAACAAGTTACGGGCACCGAGCATCGTCACGTTCAACGATACTTCATTGCAGTTATAGCTGGTGCGGCTCCACGACGTTTCGTAACGGCACTCCGAGCTTTGATGGACTTTCGTTACCTGGGGCAGGCCCCATGCTTGGACGAGTCCCATCTCACCTTAATGGATAATGCACTTTCGGAATTTCACGCTAACAAGGACGCCATCATGGCTGCAGAAGCACGGCGTGGAAAGAAGAACCCGATCACTCATTGGCATATTCCAAAACTAGAGCTGATGCAAAGCGTTACCTCCAACATTCGGAAGAACGGCACTCCTATTCAGTGGACTGCGGACACTACGGAACACGCGCACATCGTTGTCATCAAGAATCCCGCTAAAAATACGAACAACAACCACTATGATGCACAAATCTGCCGTCACCTTGATCGTGCTGAGAAGTGCCGCCACTTCGGGATCGCAACTTCTTTGCGTTTGATGGAAGAGACATCAGAGTCTGACTACGACGGGGTTGAATCCTTAGGTGTCAATACAGAAGGGGCCCGCCATCCGAAGAATTATTTCATTTCAGCGCGCCTACTCCAGGGGCAACTCTTGAACACTCATCCTCCTCAAACCTTTGTTGCCGACAACACTGCAGTCCATCTCAATCACGATCCGTCGGTTAATCACATGCTTGTTGACGAGGCAGCGGAGAGGTTCTGCATCCCAGACTTGCGTAATGCACTTGCCGAATACCTCTGCCGCGCACATTCCAACCCAGACACATATCATCCGATCGGAGGACACCGCAAAACTCGCGATGGGACGTTGCTACCATTCGATCATATGCAGGTGTGGTACAAGTTACGTCTACAACACCGTTCTTACCACGATTCATCTACTCTTACCCCCGCCCAAACCGTCAATGCCATGCCCCCCAACAACGCGTGGCCGGAGGGTCGCTTCGATGCAGTGGCTGTATGCGTGGACAGTGATCATAGCTGGCCAAAGAGTGGTCTCCAAGGCACGTCGTATTCGTTCGTTGTCGCATGAGCTCACATAGCACAATCAGGACACGTCGTGGCAGAACTGCGCCTTATCATGCGCCCCCTCGCCAGGCAGGGCACGTCGTCTTCCTGGAAAGACTCATATCTTATGTATGTCCGTCGTTTCGATCCTATCCCACAGCAGGATGGTCCGCTTGAGACGGCAACTCAAATGCAAGTTCTCAAACGTGCGACCAGAGCCGATGGATCGCTACTGGGAGATGTCGTTCCGCTCTATCAAGTTCGCGTCCTCCTCAACATCATTCCAAGGTTTGGATTGAAGGCAGACCCGGGGCTAACAAAAGAAAATTCTATGAAGCGTAGCATGTCGTTTTTCTTGAATAAGTACTTCACGAAGGATATATACTATGCTCTCTCAAACTTGTAGTGTACTACATTACCGGTCACTGCAGAAACGATATTCCGGACGCGGCAAGTCAACTTCGTTGTCATTTTCGAGAAGAAGTCCCGTTAATACAGTCACGATGGTGGTGTCATACTCCTTCTTGAACTCTCCAAACTGGTTACCATCCGCAATTCGCGCAATGACGCCTGTCAAACGCTCACCTCGACGGCCGACGAACCCTCTGAGCGACAATGTCACCCATTCCTGGACCATTCAGGTCCCCTGAGGTCTTACTTTCTAAATTGTGTGTCGTCATTGACATGGACAGGGCACCACTCTATACTTGGTAATGCCGTGGGAATCTGAATGGTTGCTTGCCCGTCTACGTTTGCTTGATCTAGTTCGAAAAGGTTTTCCCATAAGTCGTCGTGGACGCCCGTCACCCCAACCACGCAACGCTGCAAAGTACGTACGTCGCTTCTCCTTCCATTTGCACACCACTGGCCCCAACTCGGACACACCCAGGAAATCGGATGTTTGAGTCGAATTTGTGGCTATACCGTTTTTCGGGACAAGACGACACCCCGACAGGAGTTTATCTTTTCTGTGGATAGACTTGCTAGGTTTCTGATCGAGAAAGCTGTGGAACTACTTCCCTACAAGGACAAGGTCATTAACGACCCCAACCGCAATGGAAACGTGTGGCAAAGAGCTCGATGTCAGGGTATGTTCGTCGCGACCAGCTCTGATCACGGACACTCACTTGATTCGCTAGCATATTTGTGGTGTCTCAATCCTCCGATCGTGTGTCAGCGGGCTGTTCTCACAACACTTTACTCATAGGGGTCCACTCGAAAAGGGCCTCCAGCGAGTCTTGAGCGACCTGACTATCAGCTCCTTGCTGGTACAGTCGGACGCAAAGACAGGGGAACCCCTACTCTTCCAAGTCCCCAAGTGTACCCGCCATCGTCGTCTCGCGGTCTACGCAGGGGTGTTCGTATTGGCTGCACAGGTAGGCGGTACACTGCTCGTCGCTTTTGGGTTAACGATGGACATCGTACCAGATTTGCACAGGCGGGTCGGCATTAATGGCGATCCGCATTCTATTGGATCATGGCGTACTTCAGGGTCACGTCATTTTCGTGACATTTTTGATGGCGAGTAATGGGGTATCGCCGTGCTTCACAAGGCTTTCCCTAAAGTGAGGATCATCTGTGGAGCTGTCGACGAAGGCTTGCGGGAAGCATGGTTAGAGCATTACCACTCAGAAGGTGAAGTGCATCATTACGGAGACGGGAGGAAAGTATGGGCCACATTGGTACGTCTTGCATCTCGAAATGATTCCCGACGTTTCTTTCACAATGGTCATAAAACAGGAGACCGTTATTACCTGTACTAAACCTTACATATACAAAGATCTAGGCCTTGGTGCCGACGTTGCTCAAGGCGCTCGTGGATCTGGGTAAGACGACCAACGCATTCAGCGTTGCTCAAGATGTTGTTTATGCACCATATCGACCATTCGTCGTTGGCGCTGGTACGTGTTTCTTATCGTCGATATTTTGAGCGTGAATAGCTGATGTTTGGGTTAGGTCATTCTGGTCGTTGAGCGGGGGTTGAGAGAACATGGGTCGGAGGGCAAGAAGAAGGCGGCTCAGATCTTGGGCAACCTGGCATCGCTGATGGATTCGAGGGATTTCGTGCCGTACCTGTCGGCTTTGTTACCCGTGGTGCACGTCGTGCTCGTCGATCCCATCCCAGAGGCGTGTGCGACGGCTGCCAAGATCTTGGGCACGCTCGTCAAGTGACTCGGGGAAGTTCACTTCCCGGATCTGGTGCCTGGGCTACTGAGGACGGTCAAGACAGAGACGTCTGGCGTCAGGGTGCCGTGCAGGGTCTGAGCGAGGTCTTTTCTGGACTGGGCGTGGACCCACTTGAGGGTCTCTTCCCCAACCTCATCGCCAACATGCAGTGCTTCAATTACAATACTCCGATTCCTTGTGCCAATGGCTCTACTGTAACCTATTACCCGCCTCTTTCCACCATTCTTTGCTCATTCGTCCGGCTATGTCGTCGTCGGTTCGTTGCAAGTGCATTATATCGGAGGGTTGCACTGGCGGGGTCGACGCCAACAGCGTCATTCTCTCGGTACGTCTCCCCCCGCCGCTCGCACCATCTTATCCGCCCACAGCCCGTATGCCAGCTCACGACCCACAT
>JBBPOC010000992.1:0-12203 GCA_038091235.1 Tylopilus rubrobrunneus | reverse complement strand
TTTTTTCATTTTACCTTTTTCTTCGAGTCTTGAGCGCAGTTCGCCCGGCTCACTGGCAGCTCCATGAGATCTGACTGATCAACTTAGGGTCAGATCCCCCCCCTCGGTATTCAAGTGCCATTGCTACGGAGAGATCGTGACTTCTGATGCGTGAGGGGTAGTGCGCGCGCCAGATGCGTCGACAAGCCCTCCGAGATAGGCACGAGGTGCCTAATAGCGAGCCGATGTCCTGCTGCCAGTGGCTGAGCTCCCGGTAGTGGATGCGTCGTTATAAATAGGTTCGATGGCCATGTTAGGAGTACTAGTAGGATGGATAGCTGAGTCACAGTATGTATTCACGTTCCTAGATTCGTTCAGATTCGTTCTCGCCGTTGCTGTCAGATCGCGTAAGCAAGATGAGAGGTTCGAACGAGTCCGATCATGGTGATCAAGCTCATGGCATCTGTACCTTGCTGTCAACTTGCTGTCAACTCACGTGAAATGAGGAGTTGCCAGTGGAGTAGTACTGGTACTGCACCGAGTGAGTAAGTGATTTGAGTTTGCGGATTTGGGTCCGTTCATGCCTAGCTGGCAGGGCAAGTTGCACCTGTGCCAATGACGTGTGGACGGCCAAGGTTGATTGACTTTACGGAGATGACGCTGATATGCTGATAAAGAGGATCTTGCTGGCAACACTATTAATAGTAGTGTGCATATGGGTTTCTCCTGTGTACCCTATTAGATCGAGTTGCACATGGAGTGATCCTACATGCATAGTTATCTTTGAGAATCAGATTATTGACGTCAAGAGTAGGAAGTTGAGCGTGGATAAAGAACCCATGGGTTGACTTAACTCCCACCAATTTCCACACGCTTCCTTCAAGTTGCCACTACCAGCTCAACTGCAACTTCAATCGCCGCTGTATTTCTTATATTTCAAGCTTTGCACGGCGACTCGTCGGTCGGACTTAGATCGCGGCAGCTGTCATTTAGCTGTCATTCCCTCTGCTTATCTTCAAGTTCTATCGATCGGTAAGCAGAACGGGTTGAACCTGATCTGAGCAACTCACTTTGCTCTTTGGCAGGTCTGGTCCATTTGTACCCTTTGGTCCGATTATCACCACAGCGTGACTTGAGGTCGGTGCGCCATCTTGTTCCATGAAGGTCATGTGCACTCATCTTGAATTGAGATAATCGGTGGTGCTGCAGTCATGTCCGCGCCCATAAGGGATGTTCTCGTCGTGGGGCTCGGCGCGGTGGGTTCCATATGTACGATCCCGTCTGTAATCGATTTCCTTTGCACTCTTGAGCTCATGCTTTGTCAACTGATCGTCACAAGACTCTCACATCTTCAAACGGAGTGGTCTAGCGCGTGTGACCGTCGTGGCCCGAAGCAATTACGACGCCGTTCAGGGTGAGAGTTCATTTGGCTGGATAGATTGATCGTCTAAAGGGTGGCAATGTGATTTGCCGTCATGAGCAGAAAATGGAATGAGCATTGAAAGTAAGAAATATGGCGATATTCCGGCTTGGCGGCCCGATCGATGTGCGTAGACTGTCTATCCGTGATTTCATGCTGCTTGGCAATTCATACATTCCACATCTGCCAGTGTTCAAGTCGGTCAGAGAGGCCGCGGATAGACAATACTCTTACGTCGTGCTCACCACCAAAGCTATACCAGAAGTTGCCAAGACGCCATCCGTGCTTGATGCGCTCTTGTCGTCGCCTTACACGGAGAAGCATACCCAGCCGACATACGTACTACTGCAGAACGGCCTTGGCGTCGAGCGGGACTTGTACAGTTCCATTAAAAATCTTGGCCAAGGAGAGCCCAAGATCATAAGCACCGTTGTATGGATTGGGACAAATCTTACGGGAAAGAACCACGTGTCGCATAACCATTTTGTATGCGAATCAAATCGTGCGTCTCGCCTGACTGACGGCGCTTGGCAGGACAGAGTGTCACTTGGGATGTATAGGCACGGCGATCATTTGACGACGTTCAACACGGAATCCGAGTCTGCCACCCTGCATGAATTCGGAAACATGTTGGAAGTGGGAGGGACAGAGCTGACCATCGTGTCGGAAATTCAACGTCACAAATTTGCCAAGACGTTCTGGAACATCGCCTTCGCGTCTTTCTCGACACTGACAAACTCGCCTCTGACGGCAATGTTCCGGCCGCCACCAGAGAGCACAAATGTGCGCCTTTACACACCGTATGTAGCACCGATTACGGAACTGTTCGTTCGCGAAGAAACGTTGCCGGTACTGCAATCAATCCTAGAGGAGATGGTGACATTAGGTCGGCAATTTTATCCTCGTACACCGCCTATATGCTGACTCTTCCCGACAAGGTCGTGCGATGGGCTGGCCCGACGCCGAGGATGGTCTGCCGGCTCGCTTGGCATCGGACACGATCTCCAAAACGGCCGCTTTGCACTGCAGTCCCGAGGCAAACCAGCTTCCTAGCATGCTTGTCGACTATAGAAATGCAAGTCCCATCGAGGTCGAGGTCATCTTTGGCGAGGTCGTAAGGATGGCTCGTCAGAGGAAGGTTCCGGTTCCGGTAAGTTCCTGTTGTTCTCAGGAGCATCATGATGGACTGACGCCCGACGTGCTTAGCGTATCGAGACCTTATACGCGCTATTGACCGTAATACAGAACCAAATTCTGGGAGGATTCAAGACACCAATGAAACTGTGATAGTTAGAACGTAGAATGCAGTCTTTGAGACCGCCAAATCACGTGAAAAACAATTACTAGACTAGAATGTGGGTTGACATGTGTCCTTGTCCCGATGTAAAGTAGATGCAAGATATCGATATCGACGATTGAATTTCCCTCCGACCACCCGCCACGCCCCAGTTCGTTTCTTCCCTCCTGCGTCCGAGGAACCAGTAGCCTGTTCCGAGTCGGTACTGCACCCTTAGTGAATGGTCCTGCCGGTGTCGACGCCGTCTACCCGGGCCCCCAGCATCTCATCTGAGACATTGATCCATCTCGATCTGACGGTTAAACGGCGCAGTGTCGAAGATAGCCTAGGCGGTATTCGTGTTCACCAATACCGTGTACCTGTTGGCTCAAGCTCACAATCATGGCTCGCCCTCCTGTTGGGTGGGAAAACACGTTGCGTGCTTCTCGATTGTTTTTTTGCTACCTTCAGTCCGCTGACGGCCCGCGTAGTGGTCACCTTCTCAAAGTGTGTCACACCTACATACTTTGCGCGGATCGCATTCGAACTTCATTCCAAGTCGGCATACCATGCTGATCTTGCTCGGAGAGACTGCTTTTGCAGTGGGGATCTCACCCTGATTCCCAAGACCGGGCCCAGATAAGATAAGATAACGCGGGCATGCTTGAGGATCCCGTGGCATTTGCTGTCCAAGTTGAGCCACGCGGCACACAGCATCCGAGTCACCGTGACGGGGACAACGCGGAAGCAGCAAGGTCGCAATCCACAGCACTACTTTCCCTTTCTCTACCCCGACAATGAGCAACAGAGCACGTGGATACGAACGAGGAAGAGGACGCGGCGAGGGCGGGCGCGGGGGAGGTGGGAGAGGATCTCCCGATCCACGAGGTCGTGGGGGTCCTCCACCTTTTCGAGGTGGCGATCGCGGTGGTAGGGGATTCCGTGGGGGGCCGCCTAGAGGACGCGCCCGAGGAGGGTATGTGTTTTCATTGTCTGGAGAGCGTCCGGTAAACCCCCTTCCCTGTAGCGTCTTCTTGCTTGGGCAGCGCGCCGAGATCGACCAACGCATCGCAGACAACTCGGACAAGGCTCTCGTCGCCACATTTGCATCACGTTCCAGTGATGATGCTGATAGTATGCCCCTGCGCCCCGACTTTGGGACCGCCGGGACGGAAATCAAGCTTCGCACAAATTTCTTCCCCATGCGGGTGCCCAAAGGCCCCCTGTACGAGTATGACGTATCCATTACACCAGCGGCGGGGACTGCCAACCGACGCGTAAAGAGGCGCATCTATCAGCTTGCCGAACAAACGACGACATGGAAGCAAGCTAACATGACGGGCAGAGTGGCCCACGACAACAGTGCCAAGCTCATCGCCTCGTTTCAGCTACCTCAGCCCTTGGCAATCAAGGTCCCATACTACGACGAAGACGAAAGCGGTCCCCCCCAACAGGGGGGGAAGGAATATACGCTCACGATTACATTCATTCAGGAAATTGACACTGCAAACCTTTCGAGGTGCTTGTGCAGTCTCTCATGGTATTGAATGGCGCACTGATAGGCTACTAGCTACCTAGCAGGTCAAGCGCAGTTCCGGAACTACGACATCTTGCCAGTCATTTCTGCCTTGAACCTTGTCCTTGCGTCCGTCCCAGGGAGGACGGGTGTCATGGTTGGCAGAAATCGGTATTTCTTCCGTTCTGCGGCCGATCCATTCAGGCTGGGCGGCGGCCTCGAGGCATGGAAAGGCTTCTATTCATCGATCCGGCCAGCTCATAAGCAGCTAATGGTCAATGTCAACGTCTGCACGACGGCCTTTTACGTCCCTGGAAATCTGGCCAACGCAATGATGGAGTTCCAGAGGTCCTCATTTGGTGCACGAATGGAGGTCTTTTGCAAGGGCGTACGGATCAAAACCCTTCATCTTGGGTATCGGAAGACTGTTAAGAAGTTGGCACGCCACACTGCCAAGACACATTCCTTCGACACCCCCGAATTTGGTAAAGTAACTGTGGAGCAGTATTTCAAACGCAGTAAGTCCACTCGTGATTCCGTTCATTGTGTTCTATGAACTTTTCTTCTTCAAGAATATGACATTCGGTTGAACCACCCTGACTTGCAGCTCGTCGACGTCGGTGGACAGAAGTCAAACTACCTCCCTGCAGAAGTTTGCGAAATACTTCCGGATCAGCCTTTCCGTGGAAAGCTTACCGACGAACATACCGCGAACATGATCACTATCGCGTGTCAGCCCCCGAACGTGAACGGGGAAGCAATCATTAACCAGGGTCTTAACAACTTGGGGCTGAAGGTGGCCGGCCCGGAACTCCAGTCTTTCGGGGTGAGCATTGGTCAGAGCATGGCTGTGGTTCCCGGCCGCATCTTGCCCAAACCCGGCATCGGATACCGCTCTGGTTCCGTGTCCATCGACGACAAAGCCTCTTGGAATCTCAGAGGCGTCAAGTTCGCAACCGGCGCCAAGCTAGACAAGTGGGCGGTCATTGTGATCAAGGACGGTTTCAACAGAGATGAATTTGCTGGTTCTTCAGACCCGCAGCTCTTGGAGGTCGTGTCTGGGTTCTGCAACATGTGTAACACGAGCGGGATGCAGGTCAACCCGAAACCGAACTTCGCTACAGTCCAGCTTCCACCCAAGAATACTTCCGATCTCATGAGGCGGGCAGCTATCGAAGCTATCAGGAATGCGCTCATGACCGTCAAACCCAAGCCTCAGTTGCTCCTCATCATGCTGGCCAGCGGTGACAAGGCCGTTTACGAGGGGTTGAAGCACCTCTGCGACGTCTTCCTGGACGTGGCTACCGTTTGCGTTCAATCATCCAAGATTCGCAAACAAAGCCCACAATACTATGCAAATGTGGCGTTAAAGGTCAACATGAAGATGGGTGGTGTTAACCACAAGCTAGATCAAAACAGTTCGAGGTGGCTGAATAGCATGCCTACCATGATCATTGGTATGGATGTCACCCATCCAAGCCCTGGTAGTGCTGTCGGGACTCGTGAGGATGTCCTTATGCTCCGCAGTGTGTACCCTCTGACCGGCGTTTGTGTCCTAGCGTCCATCGCGGCCGTCGTCGCAAGCGTTGATAGCAACTTTGCACAGTACCCAGCGGGCTTGGAAATCCAAGAATCGAAGAAAGAGGTAACGTACATCGATCGGTGCCTTTCATTTACTGACATTTTATTTGAAGATGATAACGAACTTGAAGGCCATGATGGTTGGTCGCTTGAAGCTTTTCCAGACGAGAAACAGTGGAAAGCTTCCGGAGCGTATTCTAGTGTATCGTGATGGTGTTTCGGAGGTATGTCCTTGCTGCTCCGTTCGATTCAACGATCTCATCCTTTCTAGGGCCAATTCAACATTGTCAGGGGGGAGGAACAACCTCTGATCATCGAAGCCTTCAAGGCCTTTGGCACTCCCAAGGCACCGTACCGCCCCAAATTAACGATCATCATTTGTGGCAAACGCCACCATACGCGCTTTTACCCCACTGAGGAGGCAAGCGCAGCGGGGGACGGAAATCCTCGGCCAGGGACGGTGGTCGACCGCGGTGTCACCGCAGTATACGACTTCGATTTCTTCCTACAAGGTCTGATCCATTTCACGATCCTCCGCACGTTTTTTTCTGAAACCAGAACCAAAACAGCACACGGCGGGTTGCAAGGCACTACTCGCCCCACACATTACTACGTTGTCCATGACGAAATCGGCTTCAAGGCGAACGAGATTCAGGGACTTACGAATGCGCTCAGCTACATGTTTTCCCGCGCTACCAAGGCCGTGAGCCTTGTGTCTCCCGCATATTACGCGGACGTCGCCTGCGAACGTGGCAGGTGCTACTTGCGAAAGCTCTTCCACGGTCTCGTCGGCGGCGGTACGACAAGCGGCACTGGAAGTGCCAGTGCTACGGAGCAAGATGTCATGCAGGAAGCGCAGAGGCTGTGGGGCGGCGGTGTCTCCAGGCCGGCTCTCAAAGACACGATGTTTTATCTTTGAGCCGGCTGTCTCGCTTACCGCTTCTGAGGGGCGGGCCATCTTGTTGCAGATCTACCTGCGTTGTGCTTGGGTTCACCGCTGTAATGTAGAATATATATACATCTCGCTTGCCTCTGACCACGGATGCTTGCTAGTCTAGCGTACGTTAAAATGTATGCTTGTTTTGGTAACGTAGAATGGGTTTGTACGATAATGACAGGCCTGCGCCTTGCGATGCTCGCCGCTATGCTCGCCACGATACCGAGGGTGATGGATGTGCGCGTTCCGAATTGCTAGAACGCGACGTTAATACACTTTGTATTGCAACGCAGAGGGCTCGGATCTGACTAACATGCAACGGACTCGCCGCCGAAGTGCTAGCCGCTGGTAGTGTAGGGGGCGTTGGCGGTTCTACCGGATGTGCCTCGGCATTTTGTCGAGCATCGCAAAACGATTTCCGTGCATTCAGTCTGCCATGCGTTCATCCAGATGCGCCAGAGATAAAAACATGCGTACACATACGCAGCGAGTATGGAGTTGACGTATGCTGCGAGACGCGTGAGCATGTCAGCCTAAGCAGCAACTCGGACAGGCTTACATTTGCTCAATATCACACTGGGGGCGCTCGCCAAGAACTGACTTAGCGTCCGTTGTATAGAATACTGAAGCAACAGCTCAGTCCTGTATGTGCATACCAGAACCACCATCGCCAGCGCATTGATGCTGTACATTGGATCGAATGCTCAGAAATGACGATCAGTCTGGATGTGGCTTCAGACTTACAACGTAAAGAGGCCCATTTCCAGGGACACGATGAGCAGTTTATTGACAAAACTCTCCCTCCTGTAGTGAAAGTAATGAAAGAGTCGCGGCTGGATAAACAGGGAGTCGTACCGTATCCTTGCCGGTCCGCAAGTAATATGTCACCGAGAGGATGGCGTCACAGACCGCACCCGCGGCCGACGACAGTAAGAAATACTGGAATTCCAGTTTAATCTAGGACATCATTGCATTTAACTGACATAAGTGCGATGGCCGGAAGCAAGAAGAACGTGCCCAATCCGAATACTGCGAAAAACAAAGGATCGGTAAGCAGGCGCTTTGGGAAATCATTAACATGTGAGCTCACGACATACGTTGAAGAGCCGTAGAGGCACTCTATACAAAAATATGAGCCAAGACGCTTTCCCGCATGAAAACATCATACCACGGCCAATGTAATTTCTTACCGCTGACTTGGAGGAAAACGTCAAGACAGGTACGAAGAGCTAAGGAAAGATGAACTACTTATCCAAACTCCATCAGCGTAAAAGCTGAAGGAAATGCCGTCTAGAAATCATATCAAAACAATGAAGGATGGTTACACTTGGATCATGAACGTGATCAAGTACTCGATGCAGAAAGTTTCAGTATCATTTCGTATTCACATGATTACTATTACTCACTACGAGCGAGATGAATAACTGTGTCCTGCTATCAGTGTGTAAAGATGTTGAGATAGACCGTCAGCTCACAATCATCGCGCTAGAATGGCATCAGGAATGGGAATCATGCAAAAAGGATACAGTTTACCTTGAAATACAATACGAACTTGAACACGCTGGAGAAGTATTCATACGACAGCGGATTAAAACATAATGGAAACTTGTCATTATCAGGATAAAATGTACGGTGTCAAGCGCGCCAAGGTCGGAAACCAGCCATGCGATGATGCAGGGACCAGGAGACTTGGATTTGCAACTTACGCCACGACGTATACCTGGAAGTGCCAGTGGTATGGAGTCGTCATCTCACCGGATTTTTATTATTGATCCACGCACCCGGAGCTTCGTGATTACTCTATCACTCCGAAATTCCTGCAGGCAAAATGGGAACTGGCGTATTTTGATCCCGTATAAACTGCATGTCAAGTTGAGTCTGACAAGTCAGCAAGTCTCGGGGTGGTCACAGCGACATACAACAATGCAATAATGAACCCTGTCAAATGAAATTCATAACTAAAGGAGTCCAATAGCAGCGCAACGGTAGACGCGCACCAATGTACTTGGGTCACATTATTGTGTAGCTTGGGAGATCCATCACCGGGGGACAAAGAAGAAAGGACAACTCCCTGTTTCCAGGATTCAGACGCCATTTATCGCTAGGGCAGACTAAATGACCACATAAATATAATGAATTCAAAACTGACGAGTTAACCGACGCGGATCCATCGACGCAACAAATGACAAAGTGTCTCGGCGTACACCCACTAGACATAATGGTCATCCAGAATCACCCTGGCATGTGACGTGCCATTTTCCATCAGAATATATGTTTCAAGGCCATCCAGAGGAGCGGTGGAATGAAATATGATGGAGCGGACACCGCGACCCCATCCAGGACCGCTGTATCCACCGTACCTTGACACGAAGGCATTCAATACTTTCCGAAACAGTACAGTGGAGGACGTACCCGGAATGCTTATCGAAGCAGAAAATGATGTTATAAGTTGGCTCACGGGCACACCATTCATCCCCATGATCTAGCGGTCTGCATCAAACCTTGCTCGCTCGCATCATCCAGAGCGCTTACCGTGGCCAGAGACGACAGCGCGCAGATTCTTCACGTTGGTGTTCAACGAGTGCCAAAAGTCATTGTCTTTGCCTGCCCATGCAGGGTTCAGTGAAGCTTGCGTGGAACCTTGCCCCAATCCATCCGCTAAGTTTGAATCGGGGATAAGCTTTATGGTATCGAAACATAAGGGGATAAGAACCAACCATTCAATCCAGGGTTGATCGTGCTATTCAATGTTTCCCAAACAGCCTGGATAGTGTGCCTAGCACAGTTCACAAAGGTTTAGCTTGGACCCTGGACACAGGAAAAGACGACGTACGGGGGTATGTGCACAAAGGCGAGCGCACTCCGTTGCTCTGGTGGTCCCCAGACGGTATTCATCTTATCCGTCTCGCTCTGTATCCAGCTCGCGACACTTGAGTCTACCCAGTCTGGCATGTGAGTGCCATTCGTGAACACCCCGCCTGAAACACGGCTAAGTATCCTTGGACCGAGATGGCCCCGTGCATGACACATACCCCGTGAGTCGAAAAACCATAACACCAACACGGGACTCTCATCTGGAAGACAAAGGTCACTGTTATGAAGCTGTACGTCGGTGAACCGGCGCGTACTCACCTGTGGCTTTGGCGTAGACAGGTACCCAGTAATTCGCAGGCCCGCCCTCGCCTCCTACTCCAGGGAGAGCGAATTGGGTATAGCTCAAGGGAGATAACGCGAGTTCCCGAGCCATCTCTTGGGTGCGCGTGATATTGATGTCACTGTCATGGTTCTGTGGGCAACAAGGCCGCCGTCAGAAATGGACACACCGTGACGAAATACGGAATACCGACCCCAGAAGTGGAAGAGAAAGGGACCTTGGCCGCATTCAACGGGCGGACGATTTCATCAATCAAGGACGTGGAATTCTCCCGGAACGTGTCTGCGCGGTCAGTCGAAATGAAACCAGTGCCACAAGGGTTCAGCGGACTTACTTTCACCGGTGATAAGATCTCCGTTGACCACACTGCCCCAACTCATCAGCGAAATTATTAGCGTGTTGTAATAAAATATTTGTCTTACACGTAATTCGGCCCCTCAAGTTCGAGGAGTTTCTCCATCAACGCCGTCGTGTTGACATCCTGTTGTGGTCCCCACGTGTCCCACGGATTCTCGCCATAATGAATGTCAGAGAAGACGGTCAACTTGAAGGTCCCATCTTCGTTGAAGGTGATCCGCGGTTTGTCGGGGCAGGGGTCGAGCTGGAGAGACCTGAGTGACGTGGCGGGTCTAAGTGGGAGTTGTGCGTGTACGACGTGAGTTGTTAATGGTGGGACATGGCCATTAGCAAGACGACCCAACTGAACAGTGTCGCCTCCAGGGGCTCCACGGTGGATCGCGTAGGCATAGATGCAAGGAACAAGGTAGAACAAGGACACTACTGCAGATCGCATGATAGCTGTCACTGCTCAAGCTAGAGGCCACGCAGCAAGCGAAACTCGCAAGTACTACGTCCGAGCTCGAGGACATCTTTCACACAATGCCAGACACAGATTAGATGATAGATCTGGTGATTGGAACATTTACCGCCACCAAGTTTCCCACTCCAACACTGCGATGATCGTGCTCTCCAAGATGCATAGAGAAGGAAACGACATCCAGTCCTGTTCATGACGGATGGAAGATCCCAAAGTCCGGGAGCGAGGAGCGGAACCATGATCTCGACGTAATGCACCCTGCAGGGCCCTTGATACGGGAACGGATCGAACCGAGCTCACCGTCTATCTGCGCAGCGAATCTTCGAGTGGAGCGTCCGAGGTGATCATCACTGTGGATCTTGGTGGTACTTCCGAGTTCTTACCCCTTGCCTGTGCCTTGAAAGGTGTTCGTAATGTCGCCCTGAGAAGTAGCAGGAAATATCGGCAGAAAGCAAGGCTGACCGAGTCAATGAACAAAAAAACAGTTGTTTGATAGTACAACAAAGCTCCAATGTATGATACAGTAGCTCTATGAAACATGGCAGAACTTGGCAATTAAAAAGCATGGGACGTAACAAGAACGTACGAAAACGAGCGACGACGGATATACGTCAGTTATGCACTATTGTTTCCTCTTCTTCTTCTACCTTGGGCTTCTTGGGACTCTGACCATCTCGGTCGACGAGGATCGCAGATCCGTCGGATTCCTCCTGCACCTCTCGCTTGTTGGCGTCAACAAAAAAGTGTTGCCGCGTTTCGTACGCCCAATCTACGACCCCAGAGGGGCCTTCATGAGTGACGAGCACGCCGAGACGCGCGGTCCAGTAAACAAAAACGACGACGACCGTCGTGAAACCCGCGACGATGAACAGTGACCACAACGCAAAGACCAAACAGGACGCTGTACGCGGTCAGAGAGGTTACACCATCAGAACGAAGGATTGCGTACCGAAGATGGCCTCGACGGTAATGAATGCGATCGCTGCAGAGGTAAACGCGAGGAACGCGATGGAGGAGAACATGAACAGCGTGAGTCCGCTAGGCAAGAGACTGTGAGCAGAGTATATGCTCGATCGCGAACGAGCAACGCACATGAACGAAAGCAAAGGAAGCACGGAGAGACCGGCAAAGATGGCTAGGAAGGTCTGACAGGATTCATGCACCTTTCCCGTTGAAGAAGAAAAGAAGTACCATTGCGATCGGGTTTTCTCTAAACTGGACAGACGCGTAGCGCATCATGGGCTGCGCGTAGTCGTGTTCGATCCTGCGGTGAGGGGTCATGAATGTCACCGGGAAGCCGAGAGAGAATACATGCAGGTCTGCATAGTGTCTGACTACGGTCGCACTCGTATGAAAGTAGTTGGAGAGGGTCGCGTCCATGGTGGTCCGACGTCAAAGTGTCCATCACGTGGTCACTACCACTTTGTCATGAGCAGTCGCAAGCTCAACCCGGACGAGCTCAGGCTCCATCAAACAGCCCTCGCGAGAAACGACAAGGTGCGGTCACAACGTTGTAATCGACG
>JBBPOC010000991.1:0-12211 GCA_038091235.1 Tylopilus rubrobrunneus | reverse complement strand
TTTTCCCCGTTTCATGCTTGTTCTGCGGTGGTGCAAGGAGGGTTCACAGCAGACAGGGTGCTCCGGTGATATGATGAGGATTTGCTGATTCGGAGGGATGGCCAGTGGCTCAGATCTCACAGCGTTGTCAAAAAGGTCCGGCCGCTTTGTATGTATCCTTGGATACAGCACAAAGGATCTAGCGGTGTGGCTGCGTGGACGCGACTTTGAGTGGACAGCGGTCGAGAGAACGAACCATGGTGTACACAGGATACAAGCTAGATGTGATAGCCGAAGTGATCCACACAGATAAGGTAAGGGGCGGTAATTTGGAGAGGTGATGCGGCGAGGAGAGTCTCAGCTGAGGGCGAGACACGGAAAGAAAATCAAGACAGATTGAACGACCCTTGGGGCGAGATCGCCAAAAAATGCCATATTGACAAGGTCCGAAAATGGAGCGAGATCTCAGGAAGCGCGGAAGATGACGGAGTCCCTGAAGCGGGTTCAAGTCGCTCATGTCTGCCGTGGATTTCCGAGGAAGACGTTGTCGGTTTCGTTCACGCTCTGTACAATGAGAGGGCGAGGGGGGACCCTTTTGCTGTGCGACTCAGCGACCAACACAGCGGAGATAGGAGTAGAGTGTCGCGGAGATATCTGAGTTTGAAATAAATGGAAACAAATCAGGAAAAGCGGAGCCAAACTCGAAAAAGAAATTTTGGCTGATCGGGGATCAACAGAGGAACACATCCCTAAGGCACGGCGGCATTGGTGACGACCGCAAATTGCCGACTGCCTTCTGCGCGCAAGGACGCACCCAGAGAGAGAGAGGGCAGGCAACGACGAGGAGTGACGAAGGATGGCGTGGATCGGCGACGGATCGGACGGCGAGGGGAGCGCAGCGTTGATTCAGATATGCGGAGGAGGGACTCGACGGTGAGAAGGTGATTGCCTGGCTTTAGATGGTTCTCAAGTTCGACGAGATTTGATTCGAGATTTGTTGGCAGAAGAGTTAGTGGGAGCGACAAGGTTTGCCACCAGGGTCGGTCTGAAGACATGTCGGCTGATTTGACAAGGTGAATAATTCGGAATCCGAGGCAGTGGATTCTTTTCGGTCTAAGTTACGGGCGTCTGAATGGACTGCAGTGCGCGACACCCAACTATAATAACTCTCTCTCCTTTTTTTTCAACCCCGACGTTCCTCTTCCTCTCCCTCCAAGTTACGTGATAACGTTACATGTCCTCGATGGCTCACGCCGCCTCCGAACAAGTCTCGTCACAACAGCCTGATCGCCCAGAGCGCAGCCGTAATGCAAAAGCGCAAGCTCGCCATCGTGCAAAGCGAAAGGCCTACATCGAGCAGGTTCGTCTCGTCCCCGTCGCGGAGACCCTTCAAGCTCCGCGCCCAAAAACGCGATCCCAACGCGCCGCATCACTCATGCCCCGCATTGACAGCTTGAGCAAACCGTCACCAAACTACAGACCGCGTTGGGATTCACCCCAGACCAGGTCGCCGCCCTCCCGCCCCCCCTAGTCAAGATTCGTGAGCTCGAGCAAGAAAACACCCGTCTCCAAAAGGAGAACGAGGAAATGAGACGTCTCCTTGGCGAGTCGGACCACAGACACCTCTCCGACTATCGGAGGCATTCCCTCCACTCCTTCCACGACTCCCGGAGCTGTGACCGCGACTTCAAGAAACGAAAAATGGACGATCTCTACATCGTAAGCCTCGTGTTTGCATCATACAACTCCAACTCACTCACGCCCTCCAGCCTCCCGATGCTTCTCATCCTGACACACTTCCCCGTCCTCCCCCCCTAACGATACCCCAACCGCTGTCCCACCACCACCAATACAGCAACATCCAATCCCACAACTCGTCTTCTAACCATGGTGTCTCTGGTACCAACGGCTCCTCGTTGTTCAACCTGCACGCCCCCGCTTTTCACCAACTGCCTAACACCCCCTCTGGCTCAAGCTCGACGTCCAGCCCTCCGTTTTCGGCGAGTATCATTCCCTTGTTCGTGACTTTATGGCCCTACGACTGTTTAATGACCGTTTCTTTTCCACCCACCAGCAGCCCACCCAAATGAATCATTCTTCGCACTCGCCAGCGAACAGCCGTCCTACCTCATTATCTCACTCGACTCTCCCCAATAATTACCACTCCAATCACTACGGGACCGTCAAAGTCGAGGACGATCATCATTACGGCGTAAGTGTGAACCCAATCTCTCGTACACTCTTGCCTCATATTTCAATTTACAGTCTTCCAACCACCACAACCACAACGGCCAGTCGAATCACTACCACAGCACGACCCTTCCCCCGTTCGCGCACACTGTTCCCGAGACAGGTGACATTGACAGCTGGCATGCGCACGGTTATTCGGCTGAGCGGGGAGGACAAGTGCACCGCTAGAGCATTAACGCCGAATCAGGTTCTTCTACTCCGTTTTATTATTCTTCCTTCTTTTTGTAGAATATACCCCGTTTATTGCTATCGTTGCACCCCGACCAACTTGTCATTGCATCCGATATTCCGTTTGCCGCACCATAGATTCATCCACATTCTACTTAATACTTATTTTCTGCACTGTACAGCTTTATTCAGGCATTCTAGTGGATATGTGCATGCATGTATAATACCCGTAGCTCTCCTAATGTAAATAGCGCAGCTTGCTTCCGAGAACGGTGTGCGATCGGATACGGACGTGATCGAGAATGTAATTGTTTTTCGGGGACAGTTGTTTGTCATGCATGTCATGTTTGATGGCGTTTGAGTAAAAAGAACGCGAATTTACCTTGGTCTGTGGGGATCTGACACGTTACGTATTTATGTTGCATCGAATCTCATTTCTTCCGGCGCCATCGTACATACGTCGGGGGAAAAAATTCGCCCTGTCATGCTTCATCTCGAACACACGGCGAGACGGGCGAGACTGAGAATTCCTATCTCTCAGACTCTCAGAGGTCCCGAACAGCATCGAAGAGCGTTTGTTCGAGGATCGATCGATCTTTCTGATGGAAACCGGCACAGAATTCCCAGCCCTCGTGATTCGTCATCAACCCGGGTTTGTGGTGCGCGCCGAACGATGATCATCATAATAAATCGTTCCTAGTCTTTACTTTATCAGGGGCAGTAGGGCCAGTATTGTGTTGGTCGTCAAGGGTTCATACACTCAAGCGACAAGATGACCACTCGAATTTTGACCATTATTTTTCCACGCCGCTCTAATCGGTGTTTGTTCGAAGTGGGGCGAGGTCATTTATTTATGTTCGTTGATGGCAAGTTGGTGCTAATCGTTTCAGCCTCAGGACGAGAATAGTTTTGACGCAGAGGGAAAGGTCAGTCGTGTTCTTCATCGGAATTGTGATGGGCTGCGACCACTGACTCGCATAGTGGCCTATGAACCCCATGGCCAACCGATGGCAATGGTCCCAATGAAGCACGGCCTGCCACTGCCTCAGTTCGGTGCTGACAATGTCTCTCCGGCGCAGCACCTAGTAGTCAGGGACGAAGGACCGCTGTGGCGCCGTTGGCCCGTGCATGAAACTGGCACCTGTTGGCCAAAGCGGGTCAGCAGGTGTGCCACTCGTCCCAAGTGAACGAGTTCCGCTGTCTTCCGTGACAATGGCTACCCACGTGTGTGGACCATTGTGCTTGGTCCACCCATTCTACCTACAAAGTCTGCGTCATGTTATCCACCTAGCAAGAATCCATCCTGTTCATCCCATTCCCTGATGCCTTCCGCCGAGTCTGTGCGTCCAGCATCCTATGTGCCACGGCGCTACGCGTCCGGCACCTTTCCTGTCTCGAGAGACTACAACTTGAGACAAATGCTGCACAACTACTCTTACTCGAAAGGCAGGGATGATTCAGTGGACGATCCATCCGACCAGGTCATTCCTTTATTCCCGTTTAACAACGTCCCCGTATACGCGGACACGGTCGACATCGAAAGTGAGTCATCTGTCAGCTCGTCGACCCGTTCGCTTATGCCAGTGCCACGCAGCGCTGGCGTTTCACGATTTTTGGGGGTGTCTCTTGACACCAGACAATGTCGCGGCTCGCATCGGTACCGACGATCTCCGCTATCACGTCTGGGTAGCGTCCAAGCGCGTCGTCGAGTCGGGCCTGTGAGCCACACCTCACGTACATGTCATCCATTCGCTTATCGTGTTGCCGTCAATTAGCATCCCACTTTCCAACAAAGAAGCACTCGTACGTGCGGTCATGGACCAATTTGTGAGTGCGATTTCCACATGCTGTTCTCTCGGACGTGCGGGGCCGTTTTTGATGTGTGCACGTAGATGGTCGAGTTGGGCCTAGTACTCCTCGACCTGTGTCCAGGCCCGCTCGTTCTCTTCGTCGATCCGCGTCTTCAACATGACGCCGAACAGATGGTATCAAGGGCCCGAACGATGGTGGCCAAGTTCGACGAAGCGAAAGCGCGGCGGTGGCGAATCATTGTTACTGTTCGATGTTTCCTCTTGCTGCGTTCGTTTCCATGGCAGGGCTAATATGTGGACCTCTTGTTTTTGGCAGTTGCCTGCGACTGAAGATGGTATCCGTGCTGCTCGAGAGCTCACCGGAAAGTACAGCATCCAGACGCACCTGTCGCTGGTATCGTGCCTTGCGCATGCAAGCGCATGTATCGAAGCAGGTGCAAAAACGGTGAGCATGAGTGTAGAGCCGGTAAGCTGTATATATGCTAGCTCGTCTTGAGGTAATCGCTGATACTGTGAAGATTATGGAATGGTACGAACAGCAGAGCGGTAACAAAGCGGGACGTCTTTCAAAGGACCATCCGGGGGTTGAGGCAATACAATCTTGCGCCACGTTCATCCACCGCCACAGGCTTAACACGACCCTGCTCACTACCGACGTTCGAAAGGCGGGTGCTAACCTCGTGTCCTAGTGTTATTCATATTGATATCCCCGAACAGTGGACCGAGTTAAAACAATTAAGCGGCATCGGCGCGGTGGCTCTCAGGAAAGACCAGCTCGACGAGATTCCGATGCAACGACTGGCGACGTGGTACCCGCGACCAGGCGACAACTCACCCCCGACCCTTCGTGCTCTGCAGGCAGAGCACCCATCGCACTATCTCGAATCCAACAAGGGTTTGTTCGCGTCCCTCCCTGCTGAAAGCAGAAGCATGGTCTCGGCCGTGCTGTACGTGCGCCTGGCCAAGATGGCCGCCCATATGGAAACAATCGAAAAGGTCGTATTGTATGAACTTAAACGACGCATCCGTTTAGAGATAATCCCGCTCGAACACCTCTATCGACGCCCCTCCTCACCGACGGAGGCGCGATCCTCCCGCAGTTCCGCATCTGGCAAGTCCCCTTCCACCAGACAGTCCAAATCAGGATCCAGGCGCAGCTCTGGACAGGAGGGCGCACCCGAAGAGAAGCGGACCGCCGCCGCCGCCGCCCCCGATACAATGATCGAAGGCATCGACTACTTTTGATGACTTGTTTTTGTATTCAAATTCCAACTCCACACGCTCCCTTTTTTCCATTCAATTCCCCTCCCCATCCTGTACGTCGCACACACAGATGCATACACACATCCCCATATGTATTCTCATTGAAATAATAGCTGCAAGTAAAACGCATGCCCCGTCCGAGCGGGTCTATCTCCATTTGCGTCTCCTATCAGTGGCCGAAAAGACAGTTTGGTGGCCCAATATTCATGCGTGCGGGGACACTTGTTTGATGGGCGGCCCGCTCCCCCTATCCATCAGCACGCTCATGGGGTCAGTTGACCGAGGGCCCCCGGTTGATCATATCAATAACGATGGTTGCGGATCGCCGGCGAGTCAGCCGTGTACCGAGGCCCTCGCCTCCACGCCCGAACGCTGTAAAAGTATATATTTCAGACATGTGGGTTGCCCCCTTGCAGTACACTGGCGACGATCATATATATCATCATCACGGCGTCCATGTAATGCGGCCGCAGTCCCGAAGTGCCCTCGCCAAGATGAGTCTTGCACACGCCTGCTGCCGTGTCTCAGGTCGCCAAGATGGGCCTAGTCTGTGTGTATGCAAAGGTACGTCCCTGGATGACCGCCCCAAGTCACACTAGGTGGCCCCGAGTCGCCGGATTCAGATTGGTAACCTGAGACTAGGAGACTTGACAGGTCGCGGTCACGCGCGTGTTGGCCGCTGAGTGTTAGTAGTCTATTGAACTTCCCTTCCAGGTCGACAGGCGCCACCTCAAACAGAACTTCTTGCTGTGTCAGTGTCACGTTCCCGAATCCCTGGGTCGGGAGACAGTTTCTCCAAGACACGGCGCAAGACAGGACGCCTAAAAAGTGAGCACGGACGTCCCGCCACATATTCGGTTTGTTTGAATTGCTTCTTTCGCTCAACTTGAACACGGAGCACCGTCCGGCTGCGTCGCGCGATTTTTCGGACGCCATAAAATAATATCAGTCAGCGATGATGAGAAATGAGGGCGACACCATTGGGTAGTGTAAGGGATGGGACGGGAGAAGGCCTCCGCCGTCCCACTCTCTCCATGTTTTTTTCAATAAATGCCTTTTTGGACTAACCCTACCCCGGTCCGGCGCTGCGGACGATGGGCGGATACATCACCACACCCGCCGAAGGAGCCCGAGAAGAAAGAAGTCCCCAAGTCCCCCCGTCCAAGAAAGAAACAAAAGAAGATGGCAAGAACCTGAGACACCCCACGGGCCCCACCAAGAATGGACACATTGTCGGTCGCTTTGTCGCGCTCGTATTTCTTCTCTTTTTTTTCTTTCCCCTCCCTTTTTGGGCTGCCGAGTTGTCCGGTCCGTGCGCGTGCGCAGCGCACGTTTCCCCCGCTTCGGCCTCGTTGTCGCCGCATAGATGAACGGGAAGATCGATTGGTTCGCTCGGCTCGGTATCGCCTTATCTCCTTGACACGCTTAGCTTATACGAAGACGTACATCCATCAGATCAAGAAGATGGCGTCAGCCCGACCTGAGCGTGTAAAAAAAATCAGATCTCGGCGCCAAGTGTTCAAACCATATGTTAAAAATAACCACGAAAAAGTGCCTGTCTCGGCTCAGGTGGAAGATGGGGGGACAAAAGGGGATGGCAGATAAAAAAGATACATACGCGTACTCCCCCTTTCCACTGCTCATAGGGTATCCCAAAACGTAGGCGCGACCGCGGACCGCACAATCGTTCGTTTGCCAAAGAACTGCGCTTCTTCATCAATCTGATAAGATCTACCTCGGCAGCGGGAATGGGTATTGGTCCGGAAGTAAACTTTGTAGAAGCATGAAAATGGGAATCGCGATGGAAAGACCTGCCAGGTCCATCTGTCAACAGCAGGCGGAAATGACCATGGAAACATTTCCCTGTTCTCTTTAGAAAGAATGTGGCACTCACGTGATGAAAGAAGACGACACAAATGGCAAGAGCGTCCTGAAGCCTTGGGAAGGAGATCCTTTGATGATAGCACCACGACAGATTAAGGAATATATGATGGGAAGTCTCCAGACCTACGATTATTTAATATTCCAAGACGAGCTCCATAAAGACGGCGCAAGCCAGGAGCAGAATGCATTAGGATGATTGCAATGGAACCTTGTAGGGAAAAATGTTACAAATTCTTTGCGCTTTCAGTGCGCTCGTGAGTGTACTGCATACCAAAATTAAAGTTGAGTTTGTTGACGGCATGCATGTCGTGATGGCAATTGCATGTGTGTGATACGCACACCCACGTAATGACACCAAAGCTAGCAATCAACTTCGAGAACCAACCGAAGACCGGATATAAAGAAATAAGATGAGTGGAGGTCGAGTGGAAATAAGGAAACTTTGGTTTGCTGACCAACAAAACTTTGATAGGTTCGTGTTCAGGAAATGCCGGGAGGACAAAGGTATTGAACAGTACCGGAAGACAGGGAACGCCGCACCTATTGTTTCTGGCGAATATTCATGGTGCCTTTTGTTCCATCGCCGAACGTACAAAGTTCTCGATTCGATACAACGGTCTGAATTTGAGGCACTGTGAATGAATATTAGGACAAAATCATTGATGACATGATTGATGGCGCGAACCCTAGCTAACGAAGCTGTGGCTGTTGGGAATCAGATCACGGTGAGACGTAAAAACGATGCTAGCGCTCATGAATCGTACCCACCGACTACAAAGGGAGATACGACCACACCGGCTTTGGTCGCATTAGCAACGATAACGTCTCAGGGACAGTTAGACTAAGGCAAGGTAAGCGCGGCGATCAAAGCCTGACTGTCAGTGCTCGGGGCCGTCAGGCCGATCACGAAAGTCCCTTTTACAATACCGATATGTAAAATGTTGTCCCCAAGCCTTGGCTGCTTCCGGCACAGTCGTTCGCGGGTTTTACGTCCCATCGATCTTAACTGTCCCAATGAAAGAAAACCAGAGGCATGGGTCAGGGTGCTCAAGGAACTGGGAGATAGCTGCTCGTTATGGACGCGACAGGCAAGGTAGTAGCCAAGGGGTCATTCGGAAGATTTCAGTATACAAACCCAACACGGTCGCGCTGTGGGTTCCGGCCAGGACAATCATGGGGCCAATCATGATCAGGCCCGGTGCAGGGCGCTGACGGTGATACCGAAATTAAAGCTGCCGAAGACCGGATTCCCACTGGCATCCTGTTGATAGAGAATATCAACGGGTTTCGGCAGGTTACGTCGTACTGGATATTGTCAAAAAGCTTGGGGCCTTCTAAAAAGTGATGTAAGCCACTGAGGCGATTGTCAGTCTGAACGGGTAACTGAGAGGAATGTGTTCTCAGGACTTACTGAGCCCGTTGTTAGTCAAACTACTATCCTGTGGCAAAATAATGCAGGGTCAACACTGCGAACAGCATAAGCAGTAAACACTGTCTTTTGCGGTAGATAAGCCACCATGTCGCCCCGTGAGCCCATCAACGCGTGTCAGAACCACTACGGCAGAAGCCGACCAATGACAGCGGTGCCCGGACCAATGATAAGACCTACGTTCAATGTTAACATGGCTCCCGAAGACTTGATACGAAGCTTGGCGTACCGTAATCGCCGAGACGTGTCTCTCATCGAGGCCGCGGCGGAGAGACAGACCATCAACAATCATTGGCCCGGCGCATCACGTCCGAATGGATGAGAACCATCCCTGGTCTTCTCGGAATACTGCGTGATAGATGCACAGAAGACACTTTTGCGGCGCAAGGCGAAACCCACCACCCGACCGCACTTTAGATGAGACGACACCGTGAGAAACGTCTCGAGAAAGCCAGGGTTCCTGTCCGCTTTGATGGTGCTCAAATTTCTAGGCTCGACGTTACGTTGAGCAAAGAGGAGAGAGACAAAAATTGCGCAGCTGTAGGGTGAAATTAAACCTTGGATGACACCGAGCGGCGACGTTATCCTGGCCAGTCATGCAGGGTAACCCATTTGATAGCGTTGACAGAACATCTACGAGGCTCGACCTATGGTTCAAGTTGGAAGTCGGCTCGAAAGGTGGTCGTGGTTTGGAAAGACCCGATATGGAAAGTGCAGCGTTCCGCCTATCCCGACACGATCCCGTTTCTCATCGCCTCGTTCGTCTTACTTGGTTTCATCGATACCCACTAGACTCGGTATACCACGATGGCGGCATATCTGTCTTCCAAAGAGGACTACGAATCCTTGATCGACAAGTACGATACATGGATGCTTGACTGCGATGGCGTCCTATGGCATGGCGACCGTCCCATCGACGGCGCCGTGGAAGTGCTCGACATCTTACGGAAGCGAGGCAAGCGCATTATCTCCACCATTCCGTGATCGGCTATACGCTAGATTTCTCAGGGAAACGCCTCCTGTTTGTGACCAACAATGCGAGCAAGTCCCGAAAGAGCTACAAGGGCAAATTCGACCAGCTGGGAATACAAGCTGCGGTGGTGAGGACCCGTTTCTCACGTCGAGATACCAGCAACTGACTCGATGGCTCGCTGTTCTGTCACGTAGGATGAGATCTATGGATCTGCATATGCGGCTGCCGTGTACGTCTCATCCGTGATGAAGCTTCCAAAGGACAAGAAGGTATATGTCATCGGGATGTCCGGGCTCGAGGAAGAGTTGAGAGAAGAAAGCATTTCTTTCATTGGAGGCACGGTACGCCTTGCATCGTCCCCATGATTACCCAGTTCACGGCGTCCGCCTTAGGACCCAGCAGATAACACGCTGGAACCATTTAGTCTGGCAAATTTCACTCTAGATTCAGACGTTGCCGCGGTTGTGTGCGGTCTTGACGTGAAGATCAATTATACCAAGCTTTCGAAAGCTTTCCAATACCTCACTCGTAACCCCGGCTGCCAATTCGTCGTCACAAACGAAGATAGTACATTCCCCAGCGCAGATGGGGTGCTCCCTGGGGCTGGGTCCATTAGTGCCCCTCTCCGTTTCGCATTGGGGAGGGACCCTATTTCTATCGGAAAACCTGCAAAGACAATGCTCGATTGCATTCAAGCAAAGTAATTGAACCTAAATTGGCACATGGCATACCAGACGCTAACAATGAACTTGTTAGAGTGAATTTTGACCCGGCACGCACTATCATGGTTGGCGACCGTCTGAATACAGACATACTATTTGGGCAAGCGGGTGGCCTCGCAACGCTTCTCGTCCTGACAGGTATGTGATCGTAGATCGCACGACGAATCACAATGATACCATCACGACTTAGGCATAACTTCGAAGGAAGAAATTACTGGGCCCCATGCTTCATCAATTGTTCCCAAATACGTCACCGAGTCGATAGGCGATCTCCGCGCACTGGGATCAAGTTGATCGCGGAAGTGTAGATAGCGCATCACTAGAATTGGGGATCCTCAGCTACTCTTGGGTTTTGATGGCTGTGATTGGATATGCTCCATGGCGAGACGCCTAATTGCGCTGAAAGTGAAGGCCACGACAACGCCTATGATGTAACCTCCGAGACTACCAAAGAGCGGCGTCAAAGGCCAAGCCTACAAGGAAGAATGAACGAGAATAGAAATGGCAGGATTTGTGTGAGCGTACCTGCCATGGACGGTCCCAGTCGAGCGCAATGGGAACAGCACCAAGCCATCCCCCGACAAACGTCCCCACTGCTGGATACACCATCGTACATTCGAGCGCGTTTCTCGGTCTATGAGGGAGTTTTCATGAAGAGCATGTGATCAAGTGTGTTCACGTACGATAGCTCAGCGAAAAGGCGTGTCCATGTCAACCTGTTGATCATTGACGAGGTGTCCGACGCCAAGGATGGCATTCCGAGTACGAAGGTGGGTGTGAAGGCGGTTAGAATGGCGACCACGAAAGCGTAGAAGGCTGTCTGAAAGATGTGGCTTTACGATGGCTCCATGACAGTGAGGACTCTAGAGTGAACACGAACACACTCACGTTGTCAGTGGGGCACCAAAGACCACGATGACGACGTGCATCGCCAATGTGACACCCAAGGTAAACACAGTTGCCTCTTTGAATCTCTGGACACAACCCGAATGAGCGGGCAGGCTCGACCTGAGCATGACGTGAATCCACGCACCGTGACGCGTAGACCCTCGAACCGTGCACGGTCGAGTTTGATGTCGACCTCGGACCCCTTGGCGGTCAGCTCGAACGACCACTGCCGCATCCAGCTCGCCCACCACACTTCCAGGAGCGTGAGACCAGCGGATATCCAGACCAGCGTCAAAGATGGGTCTGCGGTCAACGCCTCCATGAAGTCTGACTGAGGTCTGTCCGTCTTCCGAACTGCGAGAGGTGCGAGGAGACGCGTGGTTTGAGGGAGGTAGAGAGCAGTGAACCCGACGAGGATCAGGCGTACGCCGAGCACAGAGGCATATTGAGCAAACGGAAAGCGATCGACGGGAAGTTGCACGGGTTCCGTTGTTTTCTTGGACTTGTTCGTTGCCTTGTTCTTGGCTGGCATTGGGAATTGGAAACAAGGTGCGATCACATGACCCTCTCTGAGTCTAACATGGCTATGGTAACAGATACGCTAAATAATATACGATATCCAGCAGATTTGAATGTGATATTAACGAAGATGTTCCGAGATAATACCTGAAAATGATATTACAATTGGCGTCTGCAACCCGAGGTGACTATTGTTCACCAGCACTGTGGCCCGCGCGGCCACAGCAAAACCACGAGGGTAGCGAGATCGAAAAAGAGAGGTTCAAATTAAAATTGTACGTGACCGGTCTACCAGGTTGGTGCTACAGGGAATAAAGGTGAGTTT
>JBBPOC010000990.1:0-12213 GCA_038091235.1 Tylopilus rubrobrunneus | reverse complement strand
AGTGAGCACTCTAGTTGGCTGCAACTATACAGTTATTATGTAATGTTTCTCATTCGCACGGTGCAGGTCCGTTTGCAGGTAACCTTAAATCTCGACGGCACAAGAACCCTCCTCCACTTCGTGGGAGTCGGGGATCACCCAATCCCGTTCCGGCAGCAATCCAGCTTCCGTCCTGTGACACGGCGAGGCATTGCACATACTTGGCTTCCAGTCTTGCCACCTCTTGGCCATCTTCTACTCGCCACACTCGAATACCGTCGTAGTGACCGCTTATGATGTATTTGCCGTTCGCAGAAAACGTGACAGCTCGTATTTCTCGACGGGTAACGATTTCAATGGGGTATTGGTGTTCTTTTCGAACGATCAGTAAGCGCTAAATGCACGCCCCGCCCTGACAGAACCCACCGGTCATTGTCGACGACGTGGTTATTAGAAACCAGTAACGGTGAATGAGTCAACGAAGAAGGTCGCTTCTCCAAGTCTGCACTTCACCGTTATATATATCGGGATCGCACAGCAGGCAGTTCCTCGACTTCTCCGGGCATGCTTAGATCCCGGGTCCATCCGCATAGCCGCACCCTGCACAGCCGTATGATATTTCATTTCTGCGTCACCTTAAGTATTAATACTTTATATTAATATTTATAATATTTAGCCTTTAGTTGTAATATTTATATATTACATATATGTGCGACCCAACTTGAACTCGGTAGTCCAACCTATGAACCACCCTCCGCATAGAGAAGGCATCCGGATCTTAGACAGACCTTTTCATCACTGAAGCAGAAAACGTACTGGCGGAGAGCTCGTCGACGGCGTGCCGCTGCCGCTGCTTCCAAATTTGTGGTTTCAAGCCACCCTCTGTGAGCCACCCAGACCATCTGCGCGTCTATGGAGCAAGGCTGTAAGTCTCCGTTTTTTTTTTCCATGTTTCGTGAAAGAGGCAATCAGGCTGGATTAGCGCTGAAGATCTAGGGCGCAACTTGAATGCAATCTCCAATTGTCGGGGTCGGAACAAAAAGACCCCGCTGGCATGCATTGCCATCTTGCTGTGTGGCCCCGCTCAGGGTTGCGCAGCAAGTAGGCTTCCATTCTACCATTTGCACGCTGTGCACACGCACCGCATCAAGTAAAAGCTCATAGGCGCCTAGACCTGGAGCCTGAGGCGTACAGTTGCGGACAATCATTAATCACCTGTTATCGCAACACAATTAAATATCTCCACGAGCCATTCTCCTAGACATGGCATCGATTGATCGATGATCAGGCGACTCTGCGTCGCAACCGCGTATAGAGTGAGTCCACTCAATGATCGCAAAGGCTCTCGTTCATAATGGTCGTTAAATTGCTGCGACCCCTCAGAGAGATGATTACTACTCGCTGGGCGTTCAATTGACGTCGGTGGGTAGGGCCTCAGTCCTTTCCTTCTGATTCAGGGCTCAGCGAAGGAGTACGATGCCATGGCGGGCTTCATCTGGCTCAAGACACGGTTAGACTACGCATGTCTTCGTTACACAAGCCCCCCCCAGCGATGAATGAATGCAGTCAAATACATCCTCGCGAGAACTCTCCTGCCGACGTGCGAGTTCTTGAGCAAATCTTTTCGGTGATATTTCAGGCCTCGTGGAAAAGGGGCCTTCAATGCGAACGCGCACGAAGCGACCTCTTCATGACCAAACCCAGGTCATCTACCAAAATCCCCCAGATCAGCCCTACATCTAGTCGATTTACCATCCCACCCAACGTATATGAGGTAGTTAGACGTCCTTCTGTCTTGATGTTTCTCCTTGCTTCACTGCTCGACCAAAGCATTCAGTATGGTCGTGAAAACTCGCTGTTTAGCCTAAGCCTGAAACACGCCATCCCTCAAACCTTCCTTCCACTCACTTCCAGAACCAGGTAAGATATCGCTAGCTGCACTCTTCCTTTGAACAATAAGACTCGGCACGATGGAATAGCTTCTCAGACGACCACTCCGGATGAGCCACGCGTATGCCTGGTCGAGTGCCCGAGAGTATGCAAATGGCGGGTGTCGTAGATGTTGCAAGAGCCGGCGAGCTCCAGAAAGCGAGAGCGCGTATGCATGCGTACATTTCGGGTATCGAGACGGATGAAGGTTCGTATCCGCGAATACAGTCAGTGACGGATAGTAGGATTCGTCGGACCAACAATGACCTTGGAGGGTCAGGGAGCAATTCAGAACGCAAGCCTGAGGGCGTTGTCGTACGTACCTAGGAACACGATGTCCCAACCTCCTGGTAGGAAGCCCCAAACCTCAGACAGTCGCGCAGCAATGTCTTTTTCCATGTCAATATCATCTTCGAGAACGACAGCCACATCGTCCACGCGGCGGTGTTCGCGCGAATCTCGTACCTCGACGAACTGGCGGATAACTGAGACGTGCGAGTGCCAGCAAGCGACTTTGGCAGGAGAAAGTACCATCCACTCGGGGGTCCCATTCGTGAATGTGGGTATCGTGTCGTCTTCGACCGCACACGGAAGGTTGGCATACGTCGAAGGGCCGAACGTGCCGGATTTGGGTTTGCTGGGAGGCGACGTCTCGGTCCATGTCTCTGATCCAGACCGTTTCAAAGGCTCGCGCGAAACAGCAAGTGCGTTGATGTCCTCTGGCCAACGAAAATCCGGCGTGTTGACGTTCCTGCTCTCGGCGCGTTGTAGCGCGACCCAGTTGAGGACCTGGTTGACGAGCGTGGCGTTTCCGGAGACGGCGTCGACGATGGTCCACGTCAGATTCTGGATTGCGAGTCGCAGGAGTTCCATCTGTTCGCGTCTATCCTGTCGATTGGGGAGCGAAACAACGTAGAGATGGGCGTGAGGAACTCCAATGTCATTAAGTCCTGGAGGGTCGAAGTTCTGCATAGCCATTGGGCTCGGGATCGCATTGGTAGTGTTGGCGGGATCCATCGCTGTTTTGGTGGTGCTGCGATCCAGTTCCACATGGAGGAGTGCGGAGAGAGTGGAAGATTTAGGCCCGAGAGAAGAGGCCAATGACCACAAGACGAAGACGACCCCGGATAAAATGAATGCGTATCGGGTAGATGTAACCCTTCTCAAAAATGCTGTGGTCATCTTCGCCGCACGGAAGGTCACTGTGTCCGACTTGGTGGAAGTCCAACCTGCAACAAACAAACCTTTGTTTTGCGACGCCTTGTTCCGATACATGCGCTCCATCGTGATTCATGATCATCCCGTATTTAACGTGTCCGGATCTCGGCCCATCCAACCCTTGAATCGTCGGTCCTACTATCTCACTATTGTGAGAGATAACTGTCTATGCTCAGACTGCATACTGGAAGAAATACAGCAAAAATCGAAACACGTTCAAGTTGGTATCCAAGACTAGGTTCCATCACAATCATTGCCTCGCTCGACTCGCAGTCCACCTCCGTTGGTCTAATTCCCCATTTCTGGGATTGCTTCGGTCAACGCTCTGTCACCATCATTGAGCTCATCACGCCTCCTGCTGGTCGATTATTGCTACCTGGGACGAGGGGTGCGTTCGGACGGGGGGCGAAAGCTAAAGCAGAGTAAGGGATCGAGATATACGAGATCAAATGAAAACCCACTGAGGCACGGGATAATCGTTTGATAGTGACCTTTCCGCTGATCTCAGCAATTGCGATTGATTGATCGGCTGGGGAAAAGGCAATGGTTTGTATGTCTCGCGGATGCTGTATGGGAGTGAACGGTGCATCCGACGACACGTCCCAAAACGTGACGGTACGTTTTGTAGCGCAGGCAATGAATTCTTCGGGAGTTGGTAGAGCGATGGATGATATAGCGCCACTATCGGAAACCAGCCATTCCGAGACAGTGGTTGTTTGTATCTTCTTGATCTTGTTCCCAGACGCGAGCCAGGGGAAGTTGTTGAACCAAACGAGACAACGTCGAGGGTCTAAGTCAGCTCCTGTGGATGTCTCGTACAACATGCGACCATCCGCGCTGTCCCACACGCAAACGTGGGTCTCACTCGCTGTCGCGATGCGATCCCCTTCCAGCGAATACCTCGCTGCTCGCACCTCTTCTTGACGGAGTGTTCGTACCCTTCTTCCGGTCGTGTTATCGAAGATTGTAGCTGTGTCATCGGAAGATGCCACAACCACCCGAGTCGAGTCCGGGGAGAAATCTAGATCGAGAGCCCACCGCTCCCAGACATGCTTTTGTCTGTACTTGGCAGTATCCCATACGATGACGATGCCCATTCGGGATGTCACCGCAGCGATCGAGTTGCCATCGTTGGAGACAGCGAGACGCCCAACATAGCTTGCTTGCATCCTTCTTATCATCTCTTTTCCTTCCACTCGCCATACTCGAACGCCGTCCTTGTGACCAGTTAAGAGGTACTCTCCATTCATCGAGAACGTGGCGACGTATAAATCGGGGTGGGCATCGACTTCAATGGTGTCATGGCGTTCTTTGTCCAATAGTCAGTACCGATGCGAGTTTTATCTTGTCACCACCCACCCATCAGCGACATAGTCATCTAGTTATAGAGCAGAGCGATGGTGAAAGTCAACGAACGAGGTTCCTGTGACCGTTGTTGTATCAGATAGTCGGTGTACACAGCCGTTGGTTTGGCCGTGGTCCTCTGAATCTGACTCAGTGGGGCTGACCAAGGGTGGCGGTATCAACCAGTGCACGTGAGTCATCACACGGAAAGTGGTGGAGCGACTAAAGCGGCTGGGACTCTCCCACCGTCGGCTTCTGGCCACCTGGACCTTGCAGAGATATGAAAAAGCTACATGGTGATGTAGAGGACAGGAGCTCTGAAGGTAGTAAACATCTAAATTACTCCACCACTATCTGTGTGAGTTGCTCCACTGTCGGGGATCATGCGGTCAGTGCAGCAAGATCGTCAATATTCAAGTTACGCTGGTCAATGTCATGAGTTCAAGTTCATGTTATGTCAACCCGCCACTGGCAGGACTGAGGGAATAGCAATGGAGTCAGATCCATCCTCACAATATCCCCGCCAATTTGTAACACTAGGAGACGTCAACGGTGCGTGTCGAAAACTTGAACACGCAGGGCCATCTCCGCGTGTCGTATTTGCAGTGATGCATGATGACAACGGACGAGGGACTCCAGCGCTGAGCGATAGCGCCGCGGGGTCAACTGCACGTCGCGCCGAGAACAACGGCAACGTGATGCGTTCGATGTCGTTGTCCTCCACCCCTGCTTGTTATGGTTATGTCCTCTCCAACGTTGTAATTGGTGGCACGAGGGAGGTGGAGGGAGGTGGCAGGGGCCTGCGCTGAAAATGCAGGGTCGTCCTTGTCGTGTCACATGCCGGGATGAGGAGAGACCGCGAGGTGGTGCATGACGATCGGTAGGAGAGGATCAGTAATGACGCGGGGCTGTCAACACTGCAGTGTTTGCCTTGTTGCGTTAAAGTTCTTGAGAACGACAGAGGCAAGTGCGGTGCTATTGGCATGGGCGTGCCACATTAATGAAGTAGCCCATCACGGAACCGTGGTGATGCTGGTGTTGGCGACAGCGACGGCGCGGGGTTCATCATAAATCGGCATCACTGCTGCGTCGTGGCGGTCACCTCGAGAGAGTTTAACATTGTGTTCTTTGGCCACCGAAGTTCGGGAAGCCTCAGAGACCGGTGCGTGCTTGAGCGCTGAGCGGATGAGTTGATTCTGACGTAACGCTCTTGACTCATTCACCATTCTCGGCAGTCCGTCCATAACTTAGTAAGCTCTCTGGCCAACTGGTATTCGGTCAAGTGAGGCACCAAGACGTGAAGAACGAGTCACAGGAGGACCTCGTATAATGCCTATAACACCGATTCGCAAAAGTGGCTCGGTGTCCGGACAAGGTTTCGGTCACAGGATGATGCCAGTGACCATGCTTGTGTCGATGATAATTACTCCAGAGCGCAAATACTACCGGACTGTAACACCGACAGCGGGTCTTTGAGTGGCTAGATTAAATATATGTCAACACGGTCAACGGATCGTCCGAGAAGCCAACTACAATACATCCAGTATGCCTACATTATTGATAACATGGTCCAAGGATACGTCCTCTCGCAATTGCACAGTGATCTGGCAGTCGGCCGCAACCCGCTTGTATCGACGCTCCGAGCCCGATAATAAAAGCGCGACAAACGGTTGTCTGAGACGGGCGACGAGCCGCAACGCTCGTGCTTCTTCATTCATGGTCTCATCCTCCACCGATATGCCGACGTGTGATTCTTCGCGGTCCAGCAGGACGTCTACCCATGGATGAACGAGATACAGAGACGTTGACTGAGGCAGGTCTTGTTTTGTGTCAATATCCACTGTTCCAAATGTGGAAGTATCCACTCGAAAAACTCGCCCGGAACGTGTTCGATATGGCGATGGGAGTTTGAAAGCAATGCATGGAAGTTTCATGCGACTCGCCACAAACGAAAGTTCGGAAAGCTCGCTAAGGCGGTGGTATAGCTTCTTGACCAGTTCAAAGCCCAGTGCGGAATGGCGCAACTTCCTGATCGTCTCGTTCAATTTGCCATCCTCAATGAGTTGTGGGACATGCGACGTCGTTGCCTTGTCGAAGACAGTGATACGAGCAGGTAAGCAACTGTTGAAACCCCCGGACTGGCCAGTCCATGCAAGGATGCTTACATCCCCAGACACGGTGATGATGTGGGCCAGGAGACGTCCGAGCGCCTTCTCCCGTTCGCCATAGATTGCAGAAAATCCAGAAACCGAAAAGATACCCAGCAACGAGTACGCTTCATCCTCTTCCCTCGTCACCTCGCGTTTCGAAGCTAAGCATAGCTTTTCCTGAATGCTGGTTAAGCCGGGGCGAAGCGCCGCCAGCTGCTCTGCAGAAACCCCAGTGACTTCCTTCATCTCCGAGATGATTTCACGAGACATTTTGTGGTTGTCCTTCAGCCCGAGGTTAAGATACGGTGTCCAATCTTCCGTGTAGAAGCGAATAAACTTGGCAGCTATGTATTCTTGCAGTGTCCACCCGCGAGTGTTCCAGATATTGCTCGCAAGTTCGCCAGGCATTCCTGATGCGCGAACACCTCGGAGGAAGACAAACACCATGGCCGCATCGCCATACCATCTGAACATCGACACCAAGGCCTCCTGGAGCACGGAATTGTCCGCCTTGTTAATGCAACAAGTATCGCTCCACGCCCATCTGTACTCGGCTTCTTTAACGCTTCGGCAGAACATTTTCAGCTTCTGCTGAGTTCGAGAATCGCCGAGGTTCTTCACCGTCATTTTACTGACCTCCTCGAACGTAGGCTCGCCGCCTTCCCACTTGTGGGAGAACATCACGTATTCGAAAAACTTTTCTACTTCGTGTTTAATGCGGGGGGGGTTGACGCGGGTCACCATGGATGATACAAGAGCATTGACGTCGGGATGAGACATGAAGGCTTCTTCCTGCTGCTGTCTGTCGCACAGGTGACCCGTGTCCGTGTCGATGAGGACAAGGGGCAAAGGACGTATAGTTTGCCGAACGGTTTCGCGAATCGTCTGTCGTATTTCCGACGGAGTATAGTACTGGCCGCACCGGTCTACCCAAATCACGTCAACAAGCTATGCTTCAACTGAAGTCACCGACACGACTCACCACGAATCTGCGGATCAGGGCATACATTCATCTTTTCGAGCATTGTTTCATGGGCTTGTATTGCTTCCTTACAACGACCTGCCCCATGCAAAGCTGCGCGCTTTGCTTCATCACACCTTACAGACGTGGGATCGAGTTCGATCGCCTAGACTCTCCGTTGGATGCTAGCAACAAATCTGATAACAGGGCTCTCACCTTATCCACTTCTCCTAATGCACGATCCCATGAGCCCTCTGACATATACTTCTTGCTTTGAAGTATGAATAGTCCTTGTGTGCCTTTCGGATGGATGGACAGCGCAACCGAGTAGAACTCGAAGGCCTTTAGATGTTGCTCCTTGGCCTTTAGATGTTGCTCCTCGGCCTTTAGATGTTGCTCCTCGGCCTTTAGATGTTGCGCCTCGGCCTTTAGATGTTGCGCCTCAGCCATGGCGGTATCTCCGAAAACTTCCAGCTTTGCAGAGCAGCGGTACCCGAAGTCTGAAAGGTAATGCTCAAAATATAACACGACCAATACGCTGTCGAACTACTTACTGCAAACCCATTCAGATTCGTCCTGTGCAAGCGCTTCCGCCGTCCATCCACCCAACATCCAATGAAAGCATTCGACCGCATCCATTACGCCATCCATTGATACCAGGGCATCGCAAAAAATTCGTTGCATCATGGATCTGGAAACCTGAAGCTTTTATCTATAGGTTAATACTATGCGAATGCTAGCGGGGGGATCCTCACCTTACAAGCGGCAGCCAGTGCTTTCTTCCATAATCCATTCTTTAAATCTACTTCTGCCCACGCCTTCAAAACCTGCTCATGGTTCCATGTCGATGGCGCTTCCTCCATCGCCTAAAATCCTGGTGTTGACAAAAACGACCCGCGAACACAAGAGGACGAAAGTACCTGGATTGCATCATGTGAAGCAGCATCGAAACTCCCAGATTCTCTTTTCAGATATACCCTACTGCGCTTGATTAAAATTTGGGCCATCGAGGGGTTAAGGGACAATGCATTTGAATATTGATGGATGGCAACTCCGTGCTGCTGTTTCAAAACAGCTCTATCTCCAAGTGCTTCCAGCTTGGTCGCACAGCGTGTTCTGAGTTCTACGGCAAATCTATCACAGGCCTGTCGGTAGCTGCATGGGGAACTGCTCACCTGCAGCCCATTCCATCGTGGTTGCATCATGCTCGAAGCGCTGCATAAATTCTGTGGAAACGTTTGGAGTGCGCGACAATCGTACTAGTGGGTGATGAACTCACCGAAAACCCAATTGCCGAGCTCGTGGCTCGTATCCATGTCGTCACCAGGTGTGTCGGCTATCCCCAGAACAACCTTGCCCGCCTCCTGTCTTTGGTCGGTTGCATAGAGGGCTTCGCACAACTGCCGTTGAATGGTAAATCCGAGATCATCAAATTTCCAACCTGATAGCTGACAATGCTAGCGGTCAGTTCCAGTCCATTGATAGATCACCGGCAAAAAGCTCACCAGTGATAGTTCAGAAAGTTCAAGGCCGGTATAGGGCCGCACATGGGTTTGTGCCGACTGGAAATCTCGTATTGCGCTGTTGTGATCACCTTTATCCATATACGACATTCCGCGCAAATGAAGCATGTGCGCCTAATGGAAGCTCAGTGGAGACATTCGCTGATCCAAGTTATGGCACATACTTTCACGACTAGAAGAATTGAGCCCGAGTGTACGGTACTCATGAGGTCGTCCACACGGGATATCGCATCATCATGCTCTCCCGCCATGGACACGATGACTGCCTAGACAATGGGGAGGTCGGAGAGCCAGCCGTGGTCGAGTACATAGGTCGCATACCTTGAGTAAAAGGAGAAAGCGAACATGATCCAAATGGCAGAACTGGAATGCCATGTCGCACGCCCGATATGCCTCATGCTTTTCGCCGTTGTTGACAAGAGCGAAACTTTGTGCAATGTACCCGAAGACGGATGGCTCGAGTTTGATGGACTTGAGCATGGATTAGTGTCAGCACGCAGAAGAGAAAAAGGAACACACCTCTTTGGCATCAACGATTGCAGCACTATGCTCTCCTAAGTGCGCCCGAACGAGAGCTCGACTAGCGAGGAAGTGGGATGTTGAATTCCCAGAGTCGGGGATCGCTCTGGTCAACAGTTTGTCCGCATCTTTGAGTTCATCACGCCTCCAGCGATCGAGCACGGTGTCGCCGATCTGCCAATCGATTATTGATACCTGGAGTGAGGGACGCGTTCAGTAAGACAGCGAAATTTGAGGTAAAGCAAAGGGGTCGAGATGCACAAGATCCTATGAACGGAACACTCACTGAGACGCAGGATAATCGTTTGATGGTGATCTTTCCGTCGATCTCAGCAATTGCGATCGATTGATCAACTGGGGAAAAGCAAATGGTTTGTATGTCTCGCGAATGCTGTATAGGAGCGAACTGCGCATGTGACGACGGGTCCCAAAACGTGACGGCGCGTTTTGTAGCGCAAGCAATGAATTCTTCAGGAGTTGGTAGAGCGACGGATGATACAATGTCACCATCGCAAACTGGCAGCCATTCCGAGTCTGTGGTTGATTGTATTTTCTTGATCTTGTTTCCAGACGCGAGCAAGGGAAAGTTGTTGAACCAAATGAGACAACGTTGAGGGTCTGAGTTAGCCCTTGTGTCTGTCTTGTACAACAACGTGAAGCGACCATCCACGCTGTGCCACACGCAAACATCGGTGTCACTGGCCGTTGCGATCCGATCACCTTCCAGCGAATACTTCGCTGCCTGCACCTCTTCGTGACGGAGTATTTGTACTCTGTCTCCGGTCGTGTTGTCGAAGATGGTAGCTGTGTCATTGGAACTGGATGCCACAACCACCCGAGTTGAGTCCGGGGAGAAGTTTAGATCAAGGGCCCACTGGCACCGCGCCAAGTCCGAGTAAGGTTTTCGTTTGTACGTGTTTGCATCCCATACAATGACGATGCCATGTTTGGGTGTCACCGCAGCGATCGAGTTACCGTCGTTGGAGACAGCAAGACGCGCAACATCGTCTGCGTCCAACTTTCTTGTCATCTCGTTTCCTTCAATCTTCCATACTCGAACGCCGTCCTTGTGGCCAGTCAGAAGGTATTCGCCATTCGCAGAGAACGTGGCAACGCGTAAATCAGGATGGGTCTCGATTTCAATGGGCTCATGGTGCTCTTGTCCGATGATCAGTACCGATGCGCGCTCTATCATCATGGCGGCACTCACCCATCGACGACACGGTCATCCAGTGACAAAATAGGGCAAAGATGAGAGTCGGCGAACAGAGCTTCAGTTTGCCCTTTGTATATATACAACCATCACCTCGTGTTTTCAACGTGTCCTTTCGAGTTGGGTTATCTTACTCTCACGATAAGTTCCCATGGTCTATGCCGGGACTGGGGTCGCCACTAGTCAGGGGAGGCCGACTTCCAGCGCTGCTCAACAAGTGAAGGACAGCAGGACGGACTAGCCTGAGCATGGTAGACGCTCAAGGTGCGGGTTTGGGGAACTAGAATGCGACTGGGGTGCAGCATGACTCGGATGTTATGCAGGTGCGTGCCCTCTGCAGCATCCGGTCTGGAGCGGGCTGCGCTTCGCACCGCATTCCATTTTCGACAGATCTGCCCGAAGCTTTGATGTCCCTCTTTGATCATCCACTGGCAAATCAACAATTGGTATAAAACATCAAGGCACCGGCATATGGTGTACACACGACACTACTTCACCAATATTAATGTAGATTCACCATAGCACGACGTCCAAGTACCTTAGAATAAAGATAAATTTACATGAATACAAGCGTGTGGTTACCTTCGGACGTGGCAATGGATAGTTTACACGCTATTACTGAGGCTACCTTCGGACGCGGAAATGGATTATTCACTGTTTATAGTAATAATTTCTGATACACTACGTTCGCGGTGGAGCGTTCTTCGTTGGATTCGGGGAATAAAGTCATGGTGTCAGTTCGAATGCGAACATGCGACAGGGCAGTGTACAATTGTCCATGTGAGAAAGGATCGATGCGGAGATGGAGTGCGGAGCGGTCGAGGGTTAGTCCTTGACATCCATTGAAGGTAGTCGCGTACGCGAGACGCAGAGGGAATTTTTTTCGGGTTACGGTCCAGTCGGAGCCGGGTGGTGAGAAGTTGAAGGAGATGCGCGGGATGCAGTGTGGCTGGGATAGAGGATCGTCCGGGAACTGGACTTCGATGAAACGGTGGTGAATAGCACAGACACGGATGCGTGCGTTGTGTACTAAGCCGTTTTCGATCGAGAGATTGCGTTAGAGGGCGCATATCGCGTTCACTTTTAGGGTCAACTGATGAGGGGGCACACCAGGGTGATGAAGCATGGCGAGATAGTCCGGAGTTTGTTCGGGCGCATCGAGCGGGACTTTGTCCACTTCTTTTAATGCGTCGGAGCTGTACATGTGATCTGCGGGAGTGGTTGAGTGGGGTATAAATGATTATCGTACAGAGGATCACGTACGAAAATCTCCTTGAACAGAATCTAGAATTTTTTCGTTGAAGGAATCAACGAAGACGTTTCGGGGCGAGAGGAAGGCTCGTTTGAGAGATTGGATAGGATGCGGATGGTTCGAAT
>JBBPOC010000989.1:0-12233 GCA_038091235.1 Tylopilus rubrobrunneus | reverse complement strand
GGCTAAGTGCGTCTAGTTCTCGTCCCGTGTAGCTCTTGCCCGTCAAGTCTTCATCCTCATCAAACAACCCGATTTGACGACATATCGTCTGAGCGGTGCCTTTATTGTCGCCAGAGAACAGACTCCGGGGCATCTTTGACGAAGAGCGCTCCAGCGCCATTGAAACGAACCAGAACAGACATCATCTTGCGGTCCTGAGAGAATTCAAAGGTCAACAAACGGGGTATATCGCGTTCGTAATATTCGCTGACGGCACTTGCTCGACCTGCGCGCGTCATGGATGGCAGCGATTTGGTGAATTCCGTGTCTGGGCAACCCAACTTCTCGATAAGAACTCTGAGCGCAGCCTCTGTTGGTTCCCCCACATTGCTGTAGGTATCTTTTTCCTGGGATGGCCATGAATAAACGAAGTCATATGCGAATAAAGAGAAGTGTACCGCTTGGTAGATAATCCTGGCATCATTACATACAGCACAAATCTCTGCGAGTCTGCGGATGGGGTCAATACTCAAAATGGAGTCCTTACTCTCTGAGCACTCGACAGATCCACAGGGGGAATAGGTAGTTCCACCGATTTGGTATTCCGTTGTAGATTTCGTTAGCGCATCAATCACAAGGAACTAGTCAGATGAAGTCAGTAAGGGTAAATGACAACGTGTTTGATGTACCTTGGAGACGCTCATTTGATTTGTGGTCAGGGTACCTGTCTTCTCAGAGCAAATCACGTTTGTACCGCCGAGTGTTTCGACACTAGGCAAATTCCGGACGATGGCATTTTTCTGAGCCATCTTTTTCGTGCCGAGCGCCAAGCAGGCGGTGATGACAGCAGCAAGGCCTTCGGGAATGGCCGCTACGGCCAGCGCGAATGACGGATATCACTTTGGCCAGCGTGTCACCGAAGTCTTCAAGCTTACGCTTTAACGGCGTTTTAGCGCTTATTTGATGGGATATAGAGTGGTGAATGTGGCCAATGGCGGTTTTCTTGCCTGTGAACGTGACGATAGCATGTGCGTTTCCATTTACGACAGTAGTTCCCTAGTGGAAGGTGAGGAAACGAGTGACGACAACAAGAGTATAAGCGCACAGAGAATAGCATGTTGGACATGTCTTGTTTGACAGCTTGAGATCAGGGACGGGATCTATAGACTTGGCAACGCTGATGCTTTCACCCGTAAGGATCGCCTGGTCTATGCTAATGCTGCTGGACGAAATGGAGAGAAGTCTGCAGTCAGCAGGCACTTTGTCGCCGGGAGCAGGCTGTGAGGCGTGGATGCGCGCAAGATGGTCAGAACGGAATACGCTTGCTTCGTCCGGAGAGTACTCTTTGAGGGCCTGGGGAGGATGGTGAGCAAGGATGTGGGAGTGGCGGTGCGAACTCACGTCGATGGTCTCTTCCGCATTTGTTTCCTAGGCGACGCCGACGATCGCGTTGGCGATGAGAATAAGCAGGATGACTGCTGGTTCGACGAAGGCACTCAAAGGAGTGGAATCGGCGGAGTCCTCGAAGAGCGCAAGGATAAAGGAGACGACAGCGGAGGCGAGGAGGATGAGGACAAGCTGCCATAACGGCGTTGGAGGCTCTTCTGGTAGCTCTGAAGGGGGTGTCGGCGATGCTTGTGTCCTTGCATGCGTCAATATCGGGGTACCATAAAGTCCTATCGATATCAGCAACGTACAAGATCACGTTCTTGAGAATTTTGAATCAGCTGAAATGCGTGGTCAGGAATTCCCAAATGACATCATCGGGCACGTCGTTGATGGATTCCAGGCACTTACTCGCAGGTGTAGACCACAGCGCCGTGAATTGGCGGGTAAGATGCATCATGGTTTCATACGGAACATTGCCGGGAAGCTTCTATGGTGGACCTATATCTTGCGTAAGGAACACGTTCTTCGGCACCGAGCGTCCCAATTCGCATGTACAGCGTGGAGTTGACGAAGTGACGGAAATATAGAGAAGTTTCTGAGTAAATGTCGCGTAGATTGATCGGTTTCGCTGGGTAAGGGCCTTCAAATTGGCACCCAAGTTATCGCAAAACTTGAAGGTTTCGACTCGATCACGGGCCCCAGTTCGCGGATCGGCATCCGACGCCTTGGGTGAATCGCAGACTTCTCGCACGCAAGTATCGACCAATAGCTCGACATTCTGTCTGAGCCCTGGTATACTATACGATAGTTCGTTGAGCTCAAAATGAAATTTCAAGCATACTATGTCGTGACATACGTACTTTTGATACGCCTCACAAGCAAGACGCTGATGTTGTATCAGACATCCAGGGATCCCAAAAAGCTTTGCGATTAACCCCGCCCTACAGTGTGTTCTCGTCGAAAAACTTGGCTGTGATGTGCTGTAACTCCCACCTTGGGAAGCGCTGTCCCCGTCGAGCATCGTCGGAGGTGAACAAAGTAATACCCGCGCTTTGACTGGTCCACACGTCCTTCAATGACGTCAAGCCAGTTCTGTCTAGAGGTGATGGGATCGTCCGAAAGCATGTCAGGTCGGGTTCCGTGAGAACGCCTAACAGGACCGTCGTGAGAGACAAGCGTATGTCAACAGCCTATCGACACTGGCAACCTGTAGTGCGTTCTCATTCGGGATCAGCACGCCCCGCCAGTCACACGGAAAGCTGGCTCTGAATGTCATCTACATAGACATGTAATCAGACATAGTCCAAAATAATGAGTGCTTTACATTACCCGCCGTCGGTATGGTGGTTAGACGATCGTGTTTGGCCCATTACACCGTGAGCTACACAGCCTACTCAGCAAGTGAAAAGGCAAGAAACTAACCCACGTCACCGAAAATAAACCTGATTTTCGTTCTGAAGCGCGCTAGGAAGAAACCCGAGCCTAGGAGTCAACCAGCGTCGCACGACAGACGGTACAGTCACCGTTCACTTGTCAGCGTAGAACTTGCGCAATGTGACACCGAAATTGTACATGGACTAGAGCCCATCTGAACAAGAGTGTATGTATGTAGGTGAGTTCGTGCATGCTTACCTCCTTCCCAAGGTTCGTCAAGTCGCCCAAAGGCTGTATGAATGCCGTCAGAGTCACGCCGTCTACAAGCAGAGTATCTACGCACCACGGATTCGCAGCAGCCCCCCTGTCGCGCATCTCCGTTCCCCTCTTGAACCGCATCCCATCACCCCAACGATGCGGAGACTAAAGATCCCCACAGACAGCATATTAATATGGACAAGAACGAATAAGTTGAGGAGCGCGCCCAACTTACAGTTTGCTCGTGATTGGGGTGAAGGCGGACGCCTGTTCCTTCATCGACAGCGTAAGACCCGCCTTCCCCAGATTGTACGGACTGCTCATCCCTGATCCCGGCCGAAAACTTTCAGCTTTGTACGACAGGTGGGCTTTCGCCTGAGCTCCCTATCCGTGTCTGGCCTGGAGGCTCCGATGATTCGGTGGTCGACAGCCTGAGGGTGAGCGGACGATTGAGACGAGTTGCACGAGCAACGATCAATCCGTGCTCGGATACCAGATTCTGTTGGAGTACGGGAAAATTAGAAGAGTCGGTCCCATTGTATGTCACGGTAATCGGAAAAACAGACATGCGGACTCACGTGTGCGCACGATGATCCGCGTTACCCCATGTTTGTCTCAGGCTTTCTGTGCAACTTTGTCGTTGGGTTGGTGGTTTCCAAATTGCCGCTCGTGGCATTTGTTGGTGAGAAAACTTTCATTGACGCGCCGCTAACGTCGGTACTGTCAAGTATTGGGCACCCTTGTCACGGGATTCGCTTCCGAACTTCAGCGCTGTTCACCCTTGTCGACACGTCGGCTATCTACTAGGCATTCGAATTCCAATCACTATCATGGTGGTGTTTGGTGCCGATTTCGCATACGCAGCCGGCACTCTGTTTGTCGCCAACGTTGTATTGCCGCACTAACAGACTTGCGGGCGGGTTCAAGTTATTCCAGACCATGACTCAGGTAAGCCCATGTATTAAAACGTGATCCGACGGAACGAGGCTGGTCCGCACATCACAGGTTAGAACGTCATTTGCACTTACCGTAGATCGTGTTCAGTCTGCCAAGCTCGACTCGTCACGGGTTGTGAACGCCCTGGGAACTAACGCGCCAGCGTCGGCAGCGCTCCAAGGTTATAGATCCGCCCAACTTGGATCAGTGCTGCCTTTCCATTTTCGGTATGTTTGACTGGCGTGCGCGGTGTGTGGTTGATTGACAGATCCCACAGTAAGCTGGCTGGCTGTCCAGTCCCGATGATCGCCATGGTGAACAAGACGGAACCAAATGGCATCTCGCACACGGTTCCCAACGAGTGACAAGTTTATTTCGGAAGTCAACATGTTGCCAAGCGAACCGTCATCTAAAAACTGGTGTCAGTTACTAATCCGCTGGACCGACTCGGTGCCAGTGATAGCCCAATCTGTTCACCCATCCCGATCATATCCGAGCTTCGTACAAAGGGTTTCATGTACTTATAATTCGTTTCGACGCATTCGTTAGAACTGAGAGGTTGTTGACGTGGTCATGTGGAACCTCAACCAAGCGACAAACGTTCCCTCCCCATGATGCGGCGGTGCTGGCATGACATAAGCAACTAGCACATCTTGTTGTCTTCTCTGCCTCTCAGGAGCCTCGTAGTACTCGTAGGAGTGGCGTCGTGCCGCCATAGCAATGGGTCAATAACCCCAAACCCACTACGGCAAGTAATCACATCCGCGGGTGTGCCAATCATTCAATCCTTCTGTCCAATCCAGGATTTCGCGCACCGGCAAAGGCAGCACTGTGATTCGCCCAGTTTGATGTGGAGACTGGGTTCATTGTGATCATTGTGCATACCATGCAGTGCAGTGTGCGACAATTCACTTTACGGTCACGCGACTCCTACAGTTACCCGCTATCACATGGCAACCATTCCCTCGATCCGCTTATGACCCGCAATACCAAAAACTAGCGTGCCGACTCGAGGGACCATAAATTTAGCGCAATCTTGTCAATCATCCACGGAAAGTAAGTACTTGGGGCTTCAGAATGCTTAAAATTTGCCACTCGTTCGCACAGCTGATCGATCCTCCGGAACCACCTTTACAAGTTCAACTTGTATCGCAGATCGTCGCGTGAGCCTGAAAGGAACGCAACGCATTCGAGACGTGGAGCGCGTCCTACATTGGTACCGGCGCGGATCAACACTCACCATCAGGGATGGACACCCGCCCTGCCCGCTCATGACGCAAGGCTTTTTTTAGCGTTCTACCTCCATATCCAAGACAACAATTTCAAACGGGACGTTCAGCATGACAAAATACCCTGAACGTCTAGCCATCCTACGCTCGCCCAGTCAGAGTCCATATGCGTAAGATCCCGTTTTCGTGTACGATAAACGGTATGTTAGTGTTATTCAACTTGGACATAAGTTCATCTGGGACACTAGCGTTGCATGCCACCGCACAGTCCAAAATACCTGGTAGACACCTTCACCACGTTGTCATAGGACGTGGGAGTTACCATGTGACCCTCATGCACAGCCCACGTGGTTCCAACGACAGAACGAAGTCAACGAACTGTATCCCCGTGGGGACTCGGAGATGTATGACCCCGTCTTGATTTCCGGCATCTCCAATATATCAGGCACATATCTGCGGACATCTCGTGCTGCGTGATCCGCTTGACTGTCGGATATCCATCATGTAGTAGAGAAACCCTGGGCTCAATTAGCTATCTGTTTCGAAGCTGGAAGCCCGTGACAACCGAGATGCACTTAACCGTTCTGGTTGGCTTCAGAAACGTGAAAAGCGCATCTGCATCACTAGCCTCTGGGAGAACCCCTCGATGGACGTGAGAAGCTTAACGCGCGTTGACAAACGGTAATTAACGGAGTGCAAAGGAGATAGTTATTCTCAAGGGGTGTCATGACTAACCGGTATCAGCAATCCTGCCTTTCCGCGATAGGATCCGACACATTGTGCTACATACCACGGTTAGCGTAGAGATCAAAAAAATTCTAAGAAGCACTTGGCCTCCGTACGCTCTTCGGAAGCTATCAGTGAGAGTGAACTCCGTAGTCGAGCACCACAAAAATACATAACCCAGCAGGTCGGGTCCTCCGCAGTGGCCAATTATCCTCGGGGAGATGACCATTCCCAGATTTCTCGTAAAGATGACATTGACGGGCTCACTTGTGTAGTCATCGTACTTTTATCTTTCACACTGTGTGGAGAATTTTGGTAATCCGCAGTGCGAGCGGGATACACGAAAAACCCGATAACTAGGCCTTCACTCCACGAGGTCAATTATGTTCAATTCAAGTCCGATGAATTGCGAGAGTCATCGGGGATAAGCGAGACTTTTCTTCCAGTGCCTGAAATTATCTCCTCCGCGGATGCTGTGTCGTCAAAACGAGAACGAATTCTTCATGAACGATTCGCCACCGCCACTGGTTCCCTTTTTCGTGCGCGTTATTACCCAGCTTGGTATCGCGCGTAGATCTGCTTACCATTTCCGATTGGATTTTCTCCATATCCTGGGAAATGCTTCAAAAAGGGAATTCGATCCACGAGATAGGCTCCTGGGGGCATCGCCTACTGTATCCGGGCGACCCTGGATCATCGTTCAACGTCGGCGCAGCGTTCCCATACGCTAAACGATGCCAATGCCTGTCGAGTTCATGTCGGTTCGAGCGCATCCTTTCCATTAAGTCGAGAAGCACTTACCTCTGTGCGTGCGCTCGATGTTCCTTGGGGCCATCAAGAATGTCCGTGACGTTTCTTCCGTTTTCTAGCTGCACCTCTCTATATGCTTTTACTGCCTTGGGTTGCAAATGGGTGTGTACGGCCTTCTGAAGCGACAGAACCGCTCGCCGCCGCGGGCGAGCAAGAACGACAACCCATTGTACAACAGCTTGCCAACGGCGATTGATCGAGGACGGTCCACCAGGGCGCTGCCTTCTTTTTCCATGACCTCATTCGCAGCCTGTTCATATCCGAGCAGACGATCCCCCGACAAGTAGATAAAACGAAGCGACGACAAGGGGAGGATCAGCGGGAATGGTACGATGGACGAGCCGGGACATCCTTACAATGATGATGATGGTCTCGCTTCCCTGGCGTGATGCGACAACGGGTCCGTACTCGTGTACGCGCGATGCTATGAGAGTGTAAGATTGAACTGATTGTGTATAAATGTATGAACAGTCTTACTTGACAGTGGGGAGCGCGTTTCTCCAGAACCACTGGGCGGATGTCGTTGTTCGAGCTGAGCGCTGCCTGACTCCTTTGGTGTACCAAGGTCAGGATGGGAGCAGCGGCCACAAGACAGTGCACAACTGAAATGCTTTGCAACAGCAAACAAGACATGGGTAGGGTTGGAAAAACGGGAGGTGAATATAAAGCCATGAGGGACGCACCGCTGTGCTTGCCTTCGTCATCACAGTGGACGGACAACTAACACGACACCGGGACCCCGAAACATGCAACCAAACTGCGGTACTAGGATCTATTGACGCAGATGGTCAGGGGGGAGGATTAGATGGAGGCCTAGTGAACTCACTAGTCCAGGCTGTGAAGATGAAAGCCGAGAGGCTGCGCGGTGATCGATGCCCATTCCCCAATTGTCGGGCAGCCATCTCGATTCATTGCCAGGAAACGAGCGTTGGAGAATTTCCGCCCCATTACTCCAATCAACACCGTGCCGTTTACTAGTAGACACTACGTTGCGGCTGTCATCGAGACAAATTATGTGAAAATCCTGTACTCGTCAGTGACTCATTTATGCCGAGCTCCATGTAGGCATTGGCAATGCACTTACATGCCTGCTATGGTCGGAGATAGTTGACATCACCAGAACTCTTCCTCTCTAGTCGGACATACCTGTGTGTACTTGAAGAACTGAAATGTCATTACCTTGGTGTGGGAACGCCTTCGGCAGCACATACTTTTTCTTTACCGTTACTCGGCTGGATCACGGAGCGGCCAAGAGCTCAAACGCCGCTCCTCCGTCCGGCTCGGCTGGCAAAGTGAACGTACTACTGCTGCCAGCATCCAAACATAATTGCTTACATGGGTTGTAAGGAACTGCGCCGGTCGTTAAAAGATTGGCACCACAAACGAGGGTCGACAAATTTGTTCTGTCAGTACCCCTCTAAAAATCTGATACCATGTCCTCGGCTTCTCATACCGTTTCATTCTCTTATCCGCCTCTCACTTGACTACCATCCCGCTTTATCCCTCCCTTGCTCTCCCTCAATTCCTTGCTTCACCGGATCCCAAACATCAAACACCCACCGTCCTCTTCCAAACTCAACCCGGCCGTCTCCAGGAAACAACACGCAAAACACGAGCCCAAGCAGACCAGCCCGGCGTAGATCCAAACGCCCCCGACGGCGTGATTTCGGTCATGAGAGGTAGGTCGAGTTAATGATGAGGTTCGCACCCCAGTTGAATGCCGTCGCGAGAGACGTGCCGACGCCACGCACTAGAGAGCGAGTCCATGGGGCAGCATTAGGGCACAGGGCACGCGATAAGAAGAACGCGAGCGCGGTCGTGCGTACCTTCCAGACCAAAAAGCTCCTGCCCTAACCGGCTGGCATACGATGCGATGAAGATGATTATCGATAACAACACGATAGCAGACCAGGCTTGTGGATAGTGTACGCCCGTGACGAGCACGTTGCCGGTGTGCTTGGTCATAACTAGAATAAACGAACTGCGCGTCAACATGGGCCGGGTAGACTGGACATGAACACCAACAGTGGAACGCAATGGCAAGCCGACAATCATCCCAGGGGCAGAGCACAACATGATCCGCCTCCGACCACGGTATCGATCCACCTGTAAAATGTACCATGAGCTATTCACGCCGAGATTTGAGCTAAAAGGACCAACCTGAGCGCCACTAGCGAAAAGACAAAATTAGTGTCAGAGATGATGAGCCCGATGGCCGTTGGTTGATTGAACCCGGTTTCCTGAAAGAGTGAAGCCGAGTAAGACACGAACGTATCGAATCCGCATAGTTGTTGAAGCGCTTGCATGCTACAAGCAACGACTTTTATTCGCGAAAGGGTTAGTTGGGGTAAAAGTTGACTTGAGAACGCAATAGACATGGCACAGATGTGAAAAGGTACCCAGCGCACGACGGTTGGCCGGAACCCAGAGCATCGAACCGAGTCGTTGCCGAAAGGTAGTTGAGTTGGCGATCTCGATGCTTTGTTGAACAGTCGCATGGAGGACATTGAACTGAGGGTTCAACGTGCGTCAATGCGGGCAGCTTAATACGGGACCTGATTACCTTGCGCTCGACTTGCTCGGGGTTAGCTGTCGCATATACGCGGGCAAGCACCTGTAAACCGGCCGCCGTGTTCTTCGCGCTGTTCCGGCAAGCCCACACACCAGCGACGAGACCACCCAATAGGGCGCCCAACGTCGTCGCAGAGGTGATGAACTCCCGGATTACCTCGCATCGTTGGGCATTCTATGTACTTTGCAAATAAACGTGATTTGGCCAGCAAGCTAGAAACTGGAAACTAGGCTTACTCCGGGATATTGGCGACGAGGTCTTTTCTCCGTCGACTGTGGGGTGGACTACAAGGTGACCGATATAATATTGCATGTCTAAGCTAGTTTCTTTCCGCGTAGAGACACATGACCGGTGACCAATCACGCAGTTAGCGTGACATCGTAACGACACTGTGACGGCTCGATCTACTTAAAGTCTTAAACGTTCAGCGTTCAGACGTTCATCGATCATCGATCATCACCAACATGGACTCAGACGACTTTCGCATTGGACTCAGCGAAATTGAAGAGTACGCGCGCTACGACAGCCAGGCTAGCCAGCCTCCCCCTCCACCCAGCCCCCACCCCGATACGGAGCCCTCGCAAACCGTCGAGCTCCCAGATCTTCCCGGTATGTATTCCTACGTCTGACTCGTCTGCCCGCTGATTTTACTTTCCTAGGATATATTTATGTTTCTTTTCACTCCGATGCAGAGCTTTGGAGCGAGCTCAGCCAGGACGCGGCAGTGGGCCTCTGCCAACAAGTCATTGGCGACCCCACAGTCCTTCGGTCCCTCACCGTCCCGGGGGCTTCGCTTTTATTCTCACCGGAGACAGTAGCTATTGAGATCAATAAGTGCATTCGAGCACGTCTCTTTCTGCAGATGGAAGGTACGTGTATCCTTTCATATATTTACTCTCTTTCGCTGATTACACACTCAGTCCCGGTCACCACATTTACCTTAAAGATGGCGGATGAAATCCGGAGTGTGCGTAAAGTCATTCATGTGGTAAGTCGATGAATTCGCGTGCTGCTGCTTCCTGACAAAGCTTTTACTAGCTTCGTCACGTACCACACTCGTACCTCTCCCATGTGTGGCACTCGATGAACATGTTCCTTTCATCATGCAACCCGTTGCTGATGTCGGATCCCATCTTCTACTTAATGGCAGCCCATGCGGAGATGATCACTCCAGCCGACAGAGTGAAACTGGAAAGTGACTTGGCGTTTAACGAAGACTACTGCTATGAATTCCTGCATATTCGGAACAAGGACGACCCGAACAGTACCGCTTGGTTTGGCAATCAAGCGGTCCGCTACTTCTTGCACGCAACACTCGGAGATGATATGTTTCCAACGTACATCGGAATTCCCCGCATCCTCAGGGCCAAGTCATCTGACTTCTTAATGATTGGTGATGTTCCATTCTCCAATCCCGAGATGTTATCATTTGTTCTTTCTTGGGTATGTCGTTTTCTATTGTCTTGCTTACATTGAATAATGTTTAAGTATCCCTCAGCTCGTGATCTCGATCCGGACGAGGGCTTGTTTATTCCCCAGATTCAATGTAAACACAACGAACCCTACCGCCCAGGATATCGAGTTTCTCGTGCATGAGCAGGAGAACATCCTTCGATTTTTTTGCGACGTCATGAATAATAGACAAGGAAGCCCAATTGCCGCTGCAATGGAGCAGTGGTTTGACCTCAATCATTTTCCAAACTAGTTCTCCATCTTCGAAGCGCTTGATTTGATACCTGTTGTACCATACCGTAACTAGGCGTCTGAAAAACTGTGTCGGTAGCAAATGGCCAGGCACCTGCAAACAAGCGTTGTCGGATGTGAAACTCTTCTGTCGAAACTCGAGTTCGTCGGACTTTGCGCACCATTTGCGGTTCTCTGCGAGTTGGAGCCCACGAAATCGGTAATCGTGATCGGGCGTGCTCAGGCTGGAGCCGCGCCAGAGTGTCCAGACCGTGATTGTTTGATCGACCGCCCTTTCGACCGCTCGTTCCCGGCTAATTCAACGCGCAGGCAATCCGTAATTGAGTTCGAACTCGCCCGAAAGCGTACCACATTGATCACGTCCCAGCGCTGGCGGAGCAAACGTTCTGCCAAGCCTCCAGGCCAAGGGAACCTCGCTACCCTCAAACCAAGTACCGCCCTCACCGTTCCAGAAAATATCACCGTCGCAGAGGCTAGCCAGTTATGTGCTACCAAGCGCACCGACTGTGTCCTCGTCGCGACTCGATGATGACGAGGGTCTCAGTGGCATATTCACCGCCCAGGACCTCATGTACAGAGTCACAGCGGAGGGTGTTGATCCTCGCTCGACATCCGTCAGCCATACCATGGCCCGCAATCCCATGGTCACCCGTGATACGATCAGTGCAACAGAGGCTCTCCAGCTCATGGTCCAAAGACATTTCCGTCAGTTGGTCAGTAAGCCCCCCGCCCTTCGTCTTCTCTATTTCATCTTGGTGTTTTCCTAGCCCATGTGTAACGAGGAAGGAAACGTCGTCGGTTTGCTTGATATTACCAAAGTATTCCGCGAGGCCCTCGACAAGGTCGAACGCAGTTCTTCCGCATCCGAAAGGCTTTATCACGCTCTCGCCGGCGTTCAGTCTGAGCTCGGCCCAAGCATGGCTTCCAATCCTCAAGCTGCCGCTATGCTTGCATACGTCGACGCCCTCCGTGAAAGACTGCTCTGCCCGATCTGACCACCGTGATAGGCTCGCGCACGAAGCCAACGACAGTGACTCCGAAAACTACCTTTCGCGAATTGGCGAAGCTGATGAAAGAGCGCAGAGTGCCAGCCGTTTGCGTCATGGGAGACACGCCTGGGTCCAACAGTGTACATTTTTAAAGTTTGCCGGGCGGTGTGGTAGTCAAGTATGTACGTTGGAGCTTTTATCTGGATTCTGGAATACCAGGCTGACTTGTATGCAGGTTCATCCATAAGTAACCTGGTCGTGCTGTGC
>JBBPOC010000988.1:0-12236 GCA_038091235.1 Tylopilus rubrobrunneus | reverse complement strand
AAGCTTATTACTTAAGCATGGTCTAGACTCGGATTACCTTATCAACGGTCTAGGCCCTTATCGTTTATCTCTGTGATGACATGATGGTGATGACTCATAAGATAACATGATCAGTCAGCACATGCTGTGCATGACATCATTGATGATTAATCCACATTCATGGAACGTGATAGAACATTCCATGAACCTGCCCTATAGTAGTTACACAATAGATACAAACAATCTGTGAATACTATATAGTCCAGGCTTTTGCCCGTTGCACAATCTAAGTGCTCTTGACCTCCTACCAGTTGGATCACTCCAAGGGTTATACAGGCCCTTACACCAACTCCATCACTACTCTCTAACTCTTCTACCTTCGGTACTGTTTATCAGTGAGTATTCCCACTGATCCTGCACTGTTGCTGTCATTGTCCCGAGCCTTCCATACTCGTGGTAACTTCGATAGGGCGGAGGGATGGCTTGGCCGTGGTCAGGTTGTCCGAGCAGGTTCTGCTGGTGTGGCAGGCCTTAATTTCCCTGTGGGTTTGGCTGTGGTGGAGGTACTTGGAGCACGCCAAGTATGGGGATTTGGATTGTCTGTGGATGGTGAATGTTGGGTGGGCCTTGACATCTCCTTCATCTTTCTGCCCCTTTCCCTTCTTATGCAATCCTCGCCCCTTGGAGTACTTGGCCAGCTCTTCTGCAAGATATGATTTTGCGTCTTGCCAGTGGCCTTCTTCGCTTCATCGTTGCTATCGTTGCCCCCCTCGCGTCGTCGAGTGAGCCTTTGAATCTCAGCCTCCATCTTTCAATCTCAGAACAACACGTTTCGCTGCAGGGTGGCATATTAGTACATGAATCGGGAATGCTGTACAATGGCTGTGTCACCTGGTCGATGCCTGATTTTTGGTGTGCTTCTCCCTGATCCCAGACATGTCCATTTCTTCCCCCCTCATTTCTTTATCCTTCTGTACATGCGCCTCATCAACAATCTCCACCGCTTTGAACGTAATAACGTCGTGGCGCACCTTTATTGGGGTGCTCTCCACACTAGACCTCCGTTCCTATCAGGTGACCATTATTTCAGGGTTCAGCATGTCGGGCACAGGTATTGACAGTGCCCGTGGGTCGCCGATCACTATAAACGTGATAGCCGGTGATGAAAACACATTCATGACCAAGAGAACAAAACTACTGACAATTAGGACACGCCATGTCTTTTTTCCGCATGGCAGCACCACCCTCGTCGTCCCCAAAACTCAGCAGCTTCATGTTCCTGAACGTGCATTTCGTTGGTGAGTAAACGCCATATAAAAATAAAGGTCCAACTGACTTCTTGGCACCTTTGTGTCGTTCTGCCTCATCATGTTCACGTTGCACAGCTTCGCATGCGCGCTGTGATCCGTGGTATGAGATCAGGTTTTGGAGGGCTGCGTGATAGGGTTTAGTCATGTCGCACTGCAGACAACAAGGCAGAAAAAAAAATTGAAAGAGGGGTTGTAAAGGGTAGGACACGCACTAGACTGGTCTCTCGTTCTTGTTGAGCTCTACTATTACAACCATTTCATACAAACGTTGGCATCAATATAGAATGATTGCGTACCCATCTCTCCGATCTTCAAGACATCTTGACAGCACGTTAGCGGCGGAGTGTGTACAGAGAGAACCCGAGGGACCTACTGCACAGCGTGTCACCGACCACCCTCCCAAAGAGCATGTGCTTGCTGTGTAGCTCATTCGCATGGTCTGGCGAGAAGTGCGTGCGCGCCCATCAGTGCCTCCGTACGAATGCCACACCAACAACGCGGACCAACATACTGAGCGTGATGAAGAATTGCGACTCGTTCGTGTTCTTGGAGCCGCTATTCGCCATCGCCACCACCCCACGATGGGTGAACCGCAGTCGGGGGTGCACCTCATCTTTGAATGGTTCTGCAAATGACAAGGGAAGGGGAAAAAGTGGGTGTGCATCATGCCAGGCGCACACGTGTGTTCAGCACATGGAGAGAATCTAGGCCAATGGGGAAATACATACCACTGTAGAACGACTCTCTGCTGGCGCCAGAACTGGTTCTATCTCCAGTCTGAATGAGGAAGCCAGGGACGATGCTGCATGTGCAGCCATGAGGAGGGCAAATGTCAAGTGGGATCGGATTGGCACGCCGGTGGGGGTGATTTTGAGGTAGGGTGTTCAGTTGGGTGTGCTAAGCTCCATTGAGCTGATGGAACACATCACGTTGCTGGGCAGGTATGAGGGTATTCTACGAGTGCTGTTGGTGTTGTTGGGGGTGTTGCTACTGGGCTTGTGTGGGCGACTTGAGGTGCAAGAGGAGGCAGGGTGTTGAAACCATCATCCTGAGCAACAAGTGGAGCACTTGTTCACTGTTTGCAGTCTACAAACAACCAACCACGTCGAGCTCTTCAACGACAACGATGAGAAAAATGGCGGGCTAAAGAAATCTAGGGATGCCCTGCACGACTCAGCTCAACACGAGCATCCGTCCTGCCAACACATGAGATCGTGACAACCGAAAGACTATCTGGATTACCTTTGTCTTTTGGCTCTGGCATAAAGTCCACGACCAGGCTGAGACTGATGAGATCCCATTTCTCCTTGTGCTCATCTGCACCCATTGCCAAAAAGTCCTGCTCAAAGATGTTCAGATGTCTGCTTCGCAAGTCGACAGGCGTCATTGTTATCCACAACGAGCATGACGCATAGTTGTCTGGATTGAGCGCCCTGACTTCCAGCAAGCTAGAGAACATGCCAGTGGTAATGTGATTCGTTGCAGTGAGCCTGCCAGTGAGGGACGCTCTGCGTACCTCAGAGACCCCTCATCGTCCCTCTTGGACAAACCTGTACCGACTAGCCACTTGATCAGGACTTTCTTGCTCCCACCTCCCCGGTTTATGCCCCACCCAATGCTCGACATACATTGGTATGCTTCCAGCCCACCCAGTTGGTCGATCTCACTCCACGCCCCACAACGGCTGTAGTCATTGGATGTCCTTGGGCTTGCTGCTATGCGTAGACGAGTGTGGTCTGTCTGTTGAGGTGATCAACGTCTTCCTCTTGCGACTCAGACCGTTGCACTGATCGGAGATACTAGTATAGTGGACCTTTGACATAACCGTAGGCCAGTATCTGCTGCAACCCAACTCCGAGTTGACTCAGTGTACCTCAGAGCAATTCGGACAAAAGATGCCCCCGAGTGCAACCTCGTCGTTTGTGTTAAAGCAACCGCAGCGTTGGAACTGTCGTTGGCACCACAATAAGTACAGGATGAATTCTATATGTGGATACCACTGTGCTGCCCACCTTGTCTTGAATTGTGATCTTGATTGTGTCACTCTGCACTCCAAATACTGTGTGATAGTCATTGTGCTCGTGCAACTTGAACGTGGAAAACCAGATACCAGTGCTGATGATGAGGATTGTGGGGGCATTGATGAGGAGCAGCTGGTTGAGCAAGATGAGGGAGTTCGTTTCCCGTATGGGAATGAGAACGAGTGAGCCAACAAAAGTTGCGAGGAATATTATCTCCAAAACGGTTTCAGCTGCACAATGAAATACAAGTGAGGTTTGGCCCGAAGAAACTGAACAAAGTGACCTTACGGGTGAGATCAAAGAGCTAAAGGTGAGGTTGAGAAGTAAGTTGGGCTGGCGCCAAACGAAGGACACAACAAGCGTGACAACGCTCGCAGCCAGGAGGCAGGCAACGAAGAAAGCCTGGGCAAACATGAGACGCTTGGATACCACCATCTTGGCTGAGTGAATTGGACAGGTAATTGAGAGGCGCGAGGTTGTCGATTGCTCCAAAACGATGCTCTTCCGGAGAACGTAGCATGCTAGGCCGGCTAGAGTTCGAAATTAAATCAAAGGACAATCAATGCCAAACGTGCTGGCTTACAGAAGGGGTCCAATGAGTCTGAGCATGACAATGAGCGACAATGGTTAGATATTCATGAGTATACTGCTGAGGATTGCTAACGGGTAGCTCGATCATGGGCAGCACCACCTGGAGTCCCTCCGCTGCATCTATGCAGCCTGAGGGCCCGGGAATGCCACCCCCATCCGCCACACCAGCTTCCGCTCCTGAATCTGCGCAAGACTCATACGACGCTCCTCCATCCACTGCTCCTCGTCGAGTACAGGCCCAGCTGCCCGCACTGTGGACATCGGCACGAGCTTCTCACACTTGAGACCAATCCCTGCAGCTGCGAGGATGCACATAACAGGGGTGTGTGAGCGCGGGTTAGGCATGTGATGGGCAAACGTGGCATTCAAGCTGTGTGCCAGTGGGAAGAAAATATATGTCAGATCTCTCCGGGTGAAAACATAATTCCGGTGGCGCCGAGTTTCAGCTTACCCTGGACCAAGGACGAACTTGCCACCCAGTTGCGTAAAGTTGCCTGCTTTCTCCCACATAGGCATACTGACTTTGAGAGCGTTCTTGAGAACCATGGCAATGCTACCCATCGGTCCATGGTGCACATAACCGCCTCGCTTGCACTGCGATATAGGCTCCATGACACATAACGTCATGCCCAGTGCTTTGTAAGGACGTAGCGTCAGATCGTGTAGAACGTGAAGGGAATGCGAGGTATGTCTATGGAGCCACATCAACCATCAATCCACTAGAACCTCCATTGTCAGTGGGAGAGAGACATATGTCGGTAAGATTTGATCATGTTAAAGGAACCGTTTCCAATAACGACCAAATTGACCTCAGCACCTTTGAGCATTCTCGGATCAACATTGTCTGACACCGAAAACATATAATCCTGACACAAGGGACACCTTGACCTGGATTAATGTCCGGGATCGTTCACACATTGAAATGGACCTTACCAGAAGTGTCTGATGAAGACCACGATGTAAAGGTTAGTATCCTTTAATCCTCAAGATCACGCGGGCGAAGTGAACCGTATGGATTCGCCGTTCGGCGTCCTCGACCGCCCTATTGACTTCGTCTCGAAGCGGGATGAGTGACTCGGAGGTTCCAACGATACTAACCTTTAATCCTCAAGATCACGCGGGCGAAGTGAACCGTATGGATTCGCCGTATGATAACGTAGAGGTAAAAAGAATGGGGAGCTCGTTGCCACGACGCTCCCCGTTTATCTACTGACTACGGCGCATGTGATATCCTTTGTCACATGCGCCCGATCGACATATCGATCACCCGTCGGTTCGCAACAACCCGCGACCCGCAAGTACCGGATTAGGGGCCTTAGGCCCCTTACAGACCGCCCCTCACTTAGTAGCCTACTAAGGCCCTGCCAGTATCCTCCTCCACCACTCTATTTATTCCTCCAGCCCTGCCCGCACTCCCGCCCGGCTGGAATTCTGCTTGTTGAAGCTCGGGTTCGGTTTCTGGCCGGGATCGGGTTGCGGGTTGGTGCCCTTTTACTTAGTACTGACCACTTTGCGCCTGTTCTTTCCCGTAGCTTACCCGACCCTTCAGGGTCCGAGTACATGACTGGACATTGTTTTTGTTGGACACTTTCCCTCACAAGATGTTTTAACTTGGCTCTGTTGATCTGTAGACCAGCCTAGCCTCCTGTAGGCTGCTCTAGGGATACAGTAGCCTACATTCAGGATGTCCTACATAGGGTATAGCACCCCAACGGGACAATAAAAGGATTAAAAAAAAAAAAAAAAAAAAAAGGCAGTCCGCTGAGAACATGCGAAGCCTCAGTCTTTTACAAGAAATGGCCGCGGTTTGCCGAAGCACATTTGATGTAGGCTCTGCTATGACACATAAACAGTTTCGCTCTGCACAAGACATTGAAGCCGCTCTCTGCTGCGCCATGCTTATACAAACAAATCCATCATCACACTCACGTATGCCCTGCCTGAGTTGCCTGAGATGACATGAACCATTGACGTAACCTTTCTAGGTATTCCCTCGTACTCACAGGTACTCCTGAATAGAAACCATCACCTCTCTCTCGTTCTAGAGGAGCGCTTGAGGGATGCCATCCAAGCTGATGTATCAGATCTAGGAGTTGACCGCGCTGTTCAAGCAGTTTGGCCAGACTATCGGCCAGGTCCACGCCGATGGGAACCGTTACCTCCACCGAACTCTCGATGGTTGGTTTGTGAAACTGCATCCGCTGAAAATAGGCGCTCGCAAATAGTCTATGTCGACTTGCTTAGTGGATCAATTTTGGTGGATGGCAAGCCAATAAATGTCAGGTTACCACAGGATGTGACAGATGATTCAAGCTACCAAGCACTCTTCGGCCATGTAGGTGCTAGTTTACCTTTCGACACTCATGCGGCCCTCAACAAGTCTTTCAGGGAGACCTGATGGTCGCTACTTCCGATATGCCAGGGATGGATTTTGTCACTCTGTCTGTTATTCATCAGCACTATGTGCGTAGTTGTGCACATCATTTGGAGTCCAATATCGAGACAGATTCATTCAGGTACACTTTGCAGTACGACACGGCGGCGATCACCCAGAGATCATCATCAGAACTGAAAACAAAGATTCAGACGACATCTATGAGCTAGTTCCACCAAAGGAATTGCTGAAACATCTTCCAGGACCCCTGCTGGATCGTCATGTTCATTGGCGGAATCTTTCGACGTATGTGATTGAGATACGCCCAGTCGAAAATCCCTGGAAGCAGTCATCAGACAATTGGAAAATCCATCCCCGAAATCCCAATGGTCAATTTTATATAACGAAAGGAAGTGAATTTCTCGTGGACAGGCAGAGCCCCACGTGGACAATGGTTTCAAGCCTTTTCAGGCGTCTTGAGGACCCTGAGCACTTCGTTATCACCGCATCCTCAGTGGATACGGCACAGCCCTCTTCATCACTTCGATTATCCATCATCTTACCCGCATGCAACTTGTCCTTCTTCGTCAACGAGGTTGGCAACCTGGAGTCTCGTGACTTCAAAGACATGGTCTACGACGAAGATCAAGACATTGAGACACTGAGTGGCCTTTTCAGCTGCCTTGTCCTTCGCCACAGAGCTCAGATCGAGACAGATTTTCTCCCTAAATGCATCATCATACCGAAGAGCTATTACTTCGGCTGCCTTAAGAGTCCTAACCCATACATTGGCTGTTCTTTTTATCGGTCTATCCCTCACTATACATATCAAGCCGATAAAGAACTGGGATGTCTGAAGGGGATCGCTGGCTCGGAGAATCCTCTTTTCCTTGTTCGACTGCATTATCGCACTGGCCTTGGATGTAGACCCGATGCACTGACAGGCAGAACAGGTGTTGAGGAAGCGATTTCTCTTGCATGGTTAGCTGGAAATCGAAAGACATCCGACTCGGACATCCATTCTCCCGAGTCCTGGAAGAGCCCACAGATACGTTTCATTGCAGGTACCCCCAATATGCTCAAACGGAGACCTCCTGGTGCCGACTACCTTCTATCAGAGGCTCTGCAGGAGGCGTATCTATTTCCATCCGAGGCTACCAGTGCATACCTCTCCCGAAAGTCATTCTTGGTATCCCTGGATCAGTTGCTTTACGAGCGATCTCCACCAGGTATATTGGAACGCAATATATTGCCTCGCTACAATGGTTCAAGTGCTCTCTCGCAAGCCTTCGATCTTGGTCTACTGCGTCAATTATTTTCATCTCTGAAAACAGATGCAACAGCTCCTCCATTTCAAAGCCACTACATCGCGCAACTCCACGATAGCGCACACCATCTCCAGTCAGCACCCTCAGGCACCCTCCAAATTAGCGCCCCTGTCGGAATCAACGACACGAAGCCAAGTATCAGGTCGCTTCGTGCACACTATGTGCAGTGTAGTTCCAGTTATAAGGAGAGTCTCGGGGTTATCAAGAAGGTTCTCTGCCCCAGAACAGAGTTTGACCAACTCCTCGATCAATGTGGACAATGGCCCCGCATTACACCGTTTATCCTCTTCCGATGTCTCGCATCCACCTCTCCCATAAAGCTCTCTGAGAACTGGACGAAATGCTTGATAAACCTAGCTCTCCTTGCATTAGATGTTCAGCGGGCTCGAAGATTGCTCCACTTTGCCCTGAACGACTTTGAAGAAGAGCTGGATCATGAACTCCAAAATGAGGGATGTGACGGATGGAACGCTAACGAGCATCCAGATTGGTTGTTAATCCAGGTAAATATTCTATGGTGTAGATATATCGTTTCTGTTCTGATTCGTTCCAGTTGCAAGGAAATTTCCTCATTCGTCGCGTCCAGGCCGACTGCGCCGAGGAAGTGATGTCTCCTCGCTCGGGCATGAACACCATAATGCAGGTTAACATGGGGGAAGGCAAGACTTCTGTTATCATCCCTATCTGTGCTGCTGCTCTCACCGACGGCAATCGGCTAGTCCGCATCATTGTCCCAAAAGCGCTGATACCTCAGACCCTCCAGGTCCTGTACGATCGTCTGGGAGGCTTGGTGGGCAGATCGATATACCACCTGACATTTAATCGTAGCGACAAGGATGACAGACTCGAAACCCTACGAAGTCTGCATACCTTTCTGCGCAAATGTAGCCGGGATCGTAGCATTATCGTCATGCGACCTGAGCATGTTTTGTCACTCAAGTTAGCCTGCGTGGAGACTTGGGCTGCATCCAATCCAGGGCAGAAATCATGGCTCAAACGTGCATTGCATAGGCTTAAAGGCTCGACCAAAAATCCGGCGAGTACAGTGATGGCGATCATCGTCACACGAACTAACAGTTGATGAAATCAGCTTACTGAGAGAACTCATGTTACCTCCGAGGAGGGAGATGGGGGTTCTGAAAAACCAACCAGTTGGCGTACGCGCTGCCGTCAAGATGAAATCCTGGAACTTCTGGTGTTTCTTGAAACCTACACTCGAGATATCCTCGACGAAAGCGATGAAATCTTACGTCCACAGACGCAACTGATTTATGCCATTGGCCACGAGCACCCCCTCGAAGGATCTCCCGATCGATGGCTTGTTATTCAACAGGTTCTAGAGCTCGTGAAACGACATGCACATCTCCTTTCTGCCTCTGACACACTCTCTATAAGCTCTGACGGCAGCTCAATCGGTCCATTCCCTCACATACACGTTTTGCGGGCCGACGGTGGCGAGCTGCTTGCATCATTGGTCGCCAACGACATATTGGAAGGACGTCTCTTTGGTCTTCGCTTTCACTCCCAACTGGGGATTAAAGCAGCAATTCGCGAGTTTATCCTGCGCAAGGATATCCATCGAACCATCGTCCAAACGGTGGAAAAATACGCTCGTCAGACTACTAGCTGGGGCTCGCTACTTCTCCTGCGGGGTCTCTTTGCAGAGAACATCCTTCTCTTCGCTCTCACGCAGCGCAGATGGCGTGTAGACTACGGCCTTTCTCCGAACAAGCGGCGTACCATGCTAGCCATCCCCTATCATGCCAAGGATGTGCCATCACAAACGGCAGAATTCGGGCATCCCGACCTAATCGTCTTGCTTACTTGTCTTGCCTACTATTACGGAGGGCTCACCAAGAAACAGCTCAGGATCACGATTGATCTTCTGTTTCAACAAGACGACCCATCCGGTGAATATGCACTTTGGCTTAAAGACTACGGAACGGCATCGGTGCCGAGTGCGCTTCGGAATCTGAGTGGCATTAACGTTAACGGATTGTTGGAGGAGTGGGACAAATACCTTTTCCCACTGTTTGCTAGAAATACAGGGGCAATCAACCTGTATCTTTCCAAGATTGTGTTCCCCAGGCATACCCAAGAATTTCCTCACAAGCTCTCGGCCTCATATTGGGACATAGCAGAGAAGAAGAACCATCTAGTAACTGGTAAGTGGGTTACAATGATACCCATCGGTCGTTTTTAAACCGAAACTATTTCCAGGATTCTCTGGGACCAATGATGGACAGTATCTGTTACCCACTTCCATTGCACAAGATGACCCTGAACATCTCCATCAGACGGCAGCCAACGCCAGAGTTCTTTCGTTTCTTCTTCAGCCAGAGAACGCTTCGTACATGGTGACATCCGACGAACATGGCCAACGATGGACCACCCTCGAGTTGCTCAGGGTGATGCTGGCCCAAAATCCCGAAATTCGTGTCCTGCTGGACGTTGGTGCTCAGATACTCGATCTCTCCAATTTCGAGCTGGTCGTGGCATGGCTAGGCCGTACCCCGTCTACCACTGTTGCTGGAGCAGTGTATTTCAGTGACGACGAGTTGATGGTGCTCGCCAGAAATGGCACTTCACAGCCCTTGTCAGCATCACCACTGGCTCAGCAGCTACACCGATGTGTTGCGTATCTGGACCATTCGCACACCAGAGGTACAGATCTCAAGTTCCCTCGTGGCTTCCGAGCCGCCGTCACGCTGGGACACAAACTTACCAAGGATCCCTTGGTCCAAGGTATCGCCGAATTGTTCTTGTGTAATGTATGACACTCAGGACTCGTGGCCCCTAGGTTGCATGCGGATGCGTAAGCTCGGGAATGGACACAGCGTCATGTTTTTCGCACCCCCTGAGGTCGATCAAAGAATCCGCTCCCTCGTAGCAAAAGAAGATCGGAACATCCAAGTCACCACCGCAGACGTACTACACTGGACTATAAGGGAAACATGGAATGACATCCAACGACGAGCTCCATTATGGGCACAGGAGGGGATGAACCACCGAGCAAGAAGTGACACTTGGTCCCACTTCTGTCGCGATGCTACACGTGCGACACTGAAAGAACTCACGGGTGCGTGGGTGCGGCCCGAAACCAAGTCACTCGCCGATATGTATATGCCTTGCCAATCCCAAAACACGATGTCCACAACAACATTGCCTTTACATATTCGTGAACGCTGTGAAAACCTCGGGGTCTTGTCCCTTCCAGACGTCCACCTGGAAGAAGAGCGAGAACGAGAAACTTCGCGCGAGGTGGAGAGAGAGCGACAGGTGAAACGTCATCCAGCACCATCCCCTGCGAGGCATGTCCTTCATCCAGACGTTGCCAAGTTCGTGACAACAGGTGTCTTGTTGCCGCCTTCTAAGAGCAAGGCCTTTCGCTACGTCTTTCCCGGTATCATTGCCACTTTCAAGAGACCACACGGTTGGAGCCCATTCATTTTGGCGACGGCGGATTTCTGTGAGACGATTGAGGACAGTGCCACGGTTCAAGAGGGGACGAGCAACTATATGCGCCCAGTCCAGTGGGTCCTGTCCGGGAAGATGGACGGCAAAGATGCCCTCGTGCTCGTGAGCCCCTTTGAAGCCGATCAGTTAATGCCAGAGATCAGGATCAGCAAGTACGTCCACCTCCATATCTACATACCACGCACCAGCAAACACATGGAGCCGTCGGATGATCTCATGCTGTATTCCGTACCGCCTCTCCCCTCTGGGTGGACACCCCCTTGGACGCTGATCGACCAGCTGAACGTGTTCGCTGGACAGCTGTATCTGAGGGACCATCCGTCCTATCTTCGTCTATGCCGTTTTCTTGGCGTACACGCCGCAGAAGATGTACCCGAGAGGACGGGGACCGTGGTTGCGCGCAACTGGTTCCGCAACCCCAATGCTGCGGATGAAGGGCTCAAGGATAGGTTCGAAGGCACTCAGGTGTTGGCTGCGATGCGCCTCTTGGCCGCTCGATGTGGATCTAATCTGGGAGGAACGCACATGGGAAGCATCCTTGACGGATGGCCACTCGCTAAAGAAGACTTTGCTACCACACCTCGGATTACAGAAGTCGATGAATGAGATGGCATAGATGGGATGGTGTAGTACGGCTTACAACGATGAACGCGATAGGAGTGTAGTAAGAGTAGATGTTGAACTCGGGTATCACTTGCCAACCAACCGACCGAGCAGTCACTAGTCACTAGTCACCTCTTACATTGCTCCATACTCGAGCCGAATCGATCCATGCGACGCCTCGACCTCGACCTCGACCTGATCGCGACATGTTTAGCGGATTCGTAGGGGAAAAGCAAGAGTGGTGTACCTCGTCAGGGCCATCACGAGGCTGAACCTCTTGACCGCCAACTCTCAATAATAACATTTCAAACATCATTACCAACAGTCAACGCGCTGGAAAACAACCGACTGATAAATCCTATCACGCGATTTCCCTCTGTCTCTTCATCGGCGTAACTGAGCTGAATACACCCCTCCGGTGCCTCTATCTCGACTTGATCGCCTTCCCAGGTATCCTGTCCCAACGCCTCGAATTCACCGACAAAGTACCATTGGACCGACGTAATTTGACTGAGTTGCGTGGCATTTCGAGTGAGTCTGTCGCTGAGCGTGG
>JBBPOC010000987.1:0-12242 GCA_038091235.1 Tylopilus rubrobrunneus | reverse complement strand
GGGAATATGTGTCGTTGGCAGCCGGCTGAACACCGCGACATGGGCAGGGAGGCAGCTGTTGAAGCCTCCAGGCTTCCCTGTCCAAGCGAGGATGTTCGTGTTTCCGGAGCTTGCGAGCAACTGTGCCAACAAACGCCCGAGCGACCTATCTCCTTCGCCATGGATGACTGGTAAGGAACAGAAAATATGCCGAGTAACGAGTACACTGCATCCTCGATAGAGGTCGTCTCTCGTCGCGAAGCCCAGGCATAACTTCTCGCGGATGTCATTTGTGCCGGGCCGGAGTCCCATCAAGACGGATGACACACATGTCGCTTCCTCCATCTCCGAAATGACGAACGGCGAGTCTTTGTGATTTGGGATGTCGAGGTTCATGTATGGCTCCCAGTCCTCTGTGTAGAATCGGACCACCTTGGACGCGTGGTATTCCTGCAACGTCCGTGCCCGAGAGTTCCAGATACTCCTGACCAAATCACCACGCTTGGCCGGTGAGCGAATGCCAGGGAGAAAGATGACCGTCAAAGCAGAGCCCCGATACCACTGGAACATTGCGACCGGTGCTTCTTGGAGCACGAAGTGGTCTGCTTTGTTGATACAGCATGTGTCACTCCATGCCCAGTGGAACCTGGCTTCCTGCACGATCTTGAAAAACATTTGCAGCTTATCGTGCGTAGGAGACTCGTCCAGGTCGTACACCGTAACGTGGGTGACTCTATCGAACAGAGGTTCGCGGTCTTCCCACTTGTGCGAGAATGTGGCATAACGGTAGAAATCCGTGACTTCCTGCCTGATACGGTGATCGATCTGCGTGGTCATGGACGAAACAAGTTCCATAAAGACCGGTAATCGCTCGAATGCAGTCACTTGCTCTGATCTGTTGCAGAGGCGGCCAGAAGTCGTGTTAATAAGCACTCGCGGGAGGTCACGAATAACATCTTGAATAGCCTTGCGAATCGTTTCTTTCGTCTTGCTGTACTGCCCGTAATGTTCTGCGAAAAGGGGTGAACAATGATGCTCTAAGTTGCGGCAATTGCCCTCACCGCGGGTCGCTGGATTGAATGAAATGCAACATCTTCAAGATCATTGTGTGGTACGCATCCGACATTTCCTTGTAACGCCCTGCCCCACGTAACACTGCACATTTCCTCTCGTACCCAAAGGGTGACGATGGATCGAGCGCGATGGCCTGACGGCCTTCATCAACTACCTTGGGATGAACGCGAACGGCGATCAAGTCCTTTGTGACGCGGTCAAAATCTTGATCTTGACAAAGGCAATCTGGGGATTACCTGCAGACGCGGGGAGTGAATTTAGGTTGGCGGTGGCTGAGGAATGTGAACGCGAACGGGATGCGAAAGATGGTTGGGACGAGTGCGACGATAGTGATGATGTCGTATAGTCGGGCCATTTGAGGTACCTGAACCGCGGGATGCTGACACTAAATTCGTGTGACCGTTGGATCGTTTACTGTGAGACGCAGTCACTTCCCCATCGTGACGATGGAGCGCATTGGGTTGACGAATAGGAGACATTGTCTCGGATCATCGGTGGACAGGACTCCGTGCTCCTGGGAGGGAGGACGGAGGGCCCTCTGAGAATAGTGCGCCGATCTCCTCGTACCGAGATTCGACCTTTTCCACGTCGCCTGGTTTTAATGCCAGGAAAGTGCGAATGAGCTGGTGCTCCAAGATGTAGGAGGCGCCAACGAAATTCAAGTCGCAGAGTATTCGGATGTATTGGTCCAGCTCCAGTCGTCGTGTGGCAGTGACCTCATCGTCGACTTTATCGGCGGGGCCGGGCACGAAGGGGAGAGTGCGCATTGATCCGGGTTCCCGATCTGCCTCTCGGGGAAAGGTTTCCAATAGGCTGACGTGGAAGTCGTAAAAGTCGCCGTAAGGTCTGAAGAGGACGACCTGTCTCGCGTTTGGGAGGACGTGGGGGTGATGGGGATCATAAAGTTGGAAGATGGCATTGACACGGAACCAGTATTCGCCCATTTCGTGATGGAAAGAGACGACCTCTGCAGAAAGGATGCCATCCGGGAAATCGGAAAGGGTGGACGGTGAATGGGCGTGGAAGCGGGAGGTAGAAGGGGAGCAGGGGGTTGCGTTCGGAGGAAGGAGAAGTTGTTTGTGAGTAAGGGCGGTTTAGGACTGATTGTTGAGCTTCATCGATGACGCCAAGCGAGATGCCGTTCTGCTTGTAGTTGATCATGGCCTTTTTCCGGTCTTCAACCTTCGGGAGATCGCCACGGTCTATGAGGACATTGTCGATGGGGAGGTTTGATGCGGGACCATGGAGCTCGACGAAGGAGGCAGGTACTACATAAATTTCGCAAATTTACCTCAGCTAGGGCTTCCACATGGCCTTCGCCGAATACGCCTTGCTTCGCTTGGTGAATGAGTCTGGTGTCGAGGTAGGACTTGGTGACAGGGAAACTGAATAATGAAATATTGCTTCTTCATATTGCTGAGCATTCATCACGGTGTCTCCGAGCTACAAAGAATTTCTCAGAGCCTGGAACTTCTTCCATCTTCCAGCGACCTCCGGAGTCTTTGGTCCACTCGAACTGAGGCGATCACGAGCCGGTCGGACGACAGCCCCAATATCGGTGCAAGGCAACGCACCGGTATTCAATCCTTTCAACTTGCCACTCTCGTCCAAGACAAATTCCTTGGTAGAGATACTGTATTCACGGGGGTCTGGAGAGGGTATGAGCCATGAATAGGTAGCAATGCGTGCCACTCACCACTGCCGAAGTGGGCAGCAACTTCGGTATGCCCATAGTCAGTCCTGAATATACTGTATTCCACATGCATCATGAGCATCGAGGACATCAAAGGCAAATATAGACCCACCGTGGCCATTGGGGCCATGGGTTGTCCCTTCACCGCGAACCCGGTGGCTTGGGCAACAACTCAAAGTTCGTCACGGACTTCGCATCATGGCGCATCGCTGTACCAATACAATCATTGCCGGTGTCACCACCACCTATGACGATGACATCTTTCCCTCTGGCATTGATGTAAGTATCGGTTTTCAACCAGAGTCCAGAAGGGATTGTGTTCAGCTACAAAAAGGTCGGCAAGGGAACGGCTGGAGCGACTGACAACCCACCTGGAGGAATTCCATTGCAAAGTAGATGCCATCGACGTTACGGTTGGGAATTTTCAGATCTCGCGGCCAAGTCGCCCCTGTACAGATGACGACAGCATCGTCTTCTTCACGCAAGGCAGCCGCGTCAACATTTACACCGATGTGGGCATTGGGCACGAACGCCTGATGTGGGGTCAGTGACAGCGGGATGAAGTCACATGCGAGGTGCTCACAATACCCTCGGCAGCCATGAGATCCGCCCGCCGCCTCTGAAGTTGATGAGCAGTTGCTCATACGTGTTAATCTCGAAGATCTCGAACCCCGCGATATCCAGTACACCAACGAATGTTGATTTAGGTGTCGGTCGATCAAGAGCACGATTGATACGGTCCACCAGCGCACCGAACGATTTCTTGTACAGGGTCTTGGAAAGAGATGCAAGCACTCGGGGGCGCAAGACAGCTTTTGTGAACTCGGCCAGTGGGATTCCTAAGGGGTGACAGACACGCTCAGCTCGAGAGGGGTCGGCCATAACGGCGTCGTCAGCGCGCGTGGAAGTGATGACAATGTTGCCAATGTGGAGAACTGCTGCCATGATTCGAAACAGGTCGTATTGTTCAGCTTGAGAGAAACCGACAACTTCAAAAGCATTCTGGAGTCCGGGTTAGCAGGCCACCTTTGTGTACGACCAAGAAGGCAGGCTTACAGTGAGGGTGTCCCAGTCATCTCGGTCATTAACGCCATCAATCTCCCGCCTACTGCGATTCAAAAACTCCTAACTCTCGATGCTCCCTTCCAGCAACAATGAATCTGGAGGCCAGTCAACAACATGGTGGCAATGTGAAGTACGAACCTACCCCACCCTTCAAAACACCGTTGGTAGACATCAGCTGGTAAAGCACATGAAAGTTCCGTTTTGCAGCACTCCGCACTCCTACTCGACTTTTCTCTAACAAGTACCAGTCAATGTTGGCCCCGGAGATACTGCCGTCAGGGGCAAAACTGATCCGAATGAATTTGCCGAAGCGATTAGAGTTGTTGTTCCGCTGTGTCTGTGCATTCCCAAAGGCCTCCAGGATTGGCTTGGCTTGAATGATCTGTCGCTCCAAAAGACCGAGTCTTTCTTTGGCGGTCACGGTGGCCCCAGACCCAACTACGGAGATGCTTTTGTTTCTGCTCCGAGGCAGGCCGATTGATGGTATCGCCTAGTACGAAGAAGACATGGAAGGTGGATGTGCATGTGAAGAATTGGGAAAATGGGCATCGGTCGCTATGGCAGACAGATATTGAATGACTTTCTTCGTACTTTCCGTCTTACCAGCTCCTGGTTCGCCACTGCACGGACGAATCGTTAGCTGAAGGTCACGATGAATAGCAGATGCAACGAACGTGATGAGTATACTCTGGTTCTCACGTTCGTCTTGCATGTTTATCCATGCACGTTCCGCGACCGCAGATGTATGTGGTGGGTTCTCATCTCGTCGTTTGTTGCGGTATTGTTGAATGATGGCATCGCCGGTATAGAGTGGCAAGTTCTGCTAAGGATTTATGGCAACTCAGAAGAAGCCGGAATATGTCTATAGGATGAGGGTCAGTCCATAGCATACAGACGAGCGTGTGACGGAGCGATCGTGCATGTCCCTGCGCTGAAAGTAGGGAAGGCACTCACGTAGATTGCTCCAGATCCATACCTTAGATGGAGATTATGGACGACACTAGCTTCGTTGAGATACGTGAGGTCTGTAATATCATCGACGCGGTCGAACTTTGGGGGATTCATCTTGGATAAGGCATAGAGCGGCACGCGGCGTATCTGAAGGGAACGTCAGGGAGGGTATGAATACAAGAATAATGATGTCTACCTCTCCACTAGAAGACGATTTCAGCGGTCTCTTGGTCTTCTTGATGGACCCAGCCAGCAAGATAACACTCCTTCTCGTCTGGTACCCACACCCATTTCTTCTCATTGAATTCCGCCTGCAGGGCGACTACATTGACAACAACGTGAACATCAGGGATCATATCAATGGGTAGCTGACATACGTCAAGATGCTTTGTTTGGCTTCTGCAGCTTATAGCTCAAGTCGACGGTTGGCGCGAACCAATCCACCCTCAGAGGATTGCTGTACCAATGGCGTTCAGCGAACGAGATTGATGCAAATAGATAGAGTCGACCCACCGCTTCATCCAGTTTTTGACGGAGGGACTGGATCTGGGACTCGGAAGCCTTCCGGTCTTCCTCGTATTTCAAACGATGGCGTTCGCTCTCTTGAAGTTGTAGCTACAGATCTCTGACAGCCTTATCGGACGAACGAAGTGGCGTGCTGTCTCTTGTCGTTGCTAGCCTGGTTGAGTTGCGTAGTGAGCTCTTCGATGCGAACTTGTAATTGGCGAACAATCGCATTCGGCTGAGGTGGCATACGATTTCGTTTCCAGGTCCACGATCCGGACGTTGAGATCCTTGACTTGCTTTTCTAACTGTGCCTGCGGGGGAGTGAGACAAACGATTATCAAGCAAAGAGAGGTTGTCGGACATTTTCTCTGTCCAGCTCCGTGTTCTCCATACGAATTTTATCGAGTTCCAACTGGCTCTCTGCAGCGTGGGCTTCTGCAGCCTTCATGCGGCCAAAGGCCATAGAAACACGGTCTTCTTGCTCTTCCAGAGAGCGTTCAAGATCCGCTGGAGTTTGTGCAACTCTCGGTCAAGTTTGATGCCCTCCAACTCCGCTTGCAATGAACGCTCCTGAGCTCACGAATTTGAGAGTGAAGAGCAACGATTTGGGCTTGCTGGTCAGATTGCCCCGCGGTTGAGGTCTCGTACGCCTTCGTCAAGTCTGCGATCTTGGTGTCCATGCGCTCTTTCTCCCTCTTCCATGCGCTGCCGCTGTAAACTTCTTCGTCGAACCGTAACTGCAGGTCCTCGTAGCCCGATTGGATCTTGCGGTTATCCTCACGAAGCCGAGTCATGGTGTCACGTTGGGATTGCAGCTCTGAAAGATGATGAGGATCCGAGTAAGTAAGAACGAGCAAAGTATACCTTCGCTGAGCTGGGCAAGCTCGGCTGGAAACAGATTAGTGTCTTGCTACTTGGCCATAAAAGAGCGGTTACCTCGGTGCTTCTTCCGAGTCTGACCACTGGCTCGGCAAGATCCTTTTGATGCTGGAGACGTTCGTCTTGAAGTTGCTGGGCTAGACGTCACCTGTGAATGTTAAGTTCAGAGGACTCCCGATCTTCCTCAATCTGCTGTTCTAGATTTCGGAGCTTTTGTTCCGTAGTCTGGAGTCTCTCCTTAATCGCCTTCTTCTCCGCAACAAGGTCGAGGTGCGTCCTCTCCAAGTCAGTGAATGCACGGCGAGCTATCCAGAGTCAGCTCGCGCCATAGAGGTAAAATATGTCTGCTCACCAAACGTCTCCGCCTGTTCCACCTTTGCCAACGCCACCTCAGCGTCTTGAAGCCTGGCGGTGTTCATTGTCGTCTTCTGCTTGTACGATTCGATTGTTGCAGCTCTTGAATATGTAGATTAGCAAGGTCGGGCCTGGAACTGGCAATATTACCCACCAGTTTGCATGGCGATCGCGGCAGCCGAGGTTATCTGCAGTTCTTGGAACTGACCCTGAAGCTCCCTTGGGCGTCCGGCTGAAGTGAGTAAACACACGAGAACAACTGTACTGATCGCGTCATTCTTGGCGGCAATCTCAGCATCCAGCTTGTCATGGACACCAGCCAATTCTGCTCGAGCGCGCCTCCGGACGTCTCCCAACTCGGCCTGCATGTTCCGTTGCTGAGACAACTGGTGAAAAAATTCTGTCATGAGTCGCAGCCCAACCATGCCAGACCAAGACATACGAGAGATCTGTGAGATTCTTCAAGGCGAGCTGTGGATTCGTCTCTGAGGACAGCAGAGGACTTGGTTGAATCCGGCGCCTGCATGATGGCAGAAAACTGGCGTGCGAGCTCCTCCTCAGTAACTCCTTGTGTTGACGCTCAACCTGGGCTTTGATCTTTCCGACCATCCCGTGCACAGTTTCGCCGTCTCGAAGCTTCTCTTCCAGCTGCGCTATCTTGAGCAAATACTCTCGTTGTGATGCATTCGGCGGGCTAGCGACGGTCCCATCCGCGAGCATGGCCAGTTCAGTTTCTAGGTCGTCCCTCGATCGCTGTACTGCAGAGAGCTGATCGCGCGTCACTTCCAATTCGCTCTTGATGCTGTTGACATCGGCCCGGAGGCATCGATTACCAGATTCAGCTACTTCCCTCGCCTTCCGCTCAGATTCCGAAGCCGCCAGAGCCTTGAACGCCCTATCCTCGTTGGCACGAGCCGATTTCTCGATGGCGCAGAGTTCGACCTGTTCCATCTTGTTCTCGCGCAGAGTCCTCGGCCTCACGTGTTAATGCCAACTTTGCCTTCTCCAAAGACCGAATGTACACCACGTTCTTGTGCAGCTCCTCTTGCGCGTCTTTGAGTTGCTGGTCGCTCAAGTACGTGGACGTGCTCGACGATCTTCTTGTCTTGCCTGGACTCTAGTTGCTTGATTTCCCATTCCTTGTTCTCCAGGTCGGTGAGCGCCTTGTTGAGAGCGGCGCCCATCTTGGAGAGGCGGTTTTGGTCCAGAGCAAGTTCGCTCTTTTGGTTGGTCGCAACCTGGTGAAGGTGCTTATACTTTGCCGACTCCGCTTCCAGCTGCTTACGAGCCTACTCCACTTGACGTTCGAGGGCATGAGCTCCTCTTTCCAACTGTAGGACTGTGTCCTCGAGTTCGTGGTACTTGTTCTGGGATGCAGTAAACTGACGCGAGTTAGACGCGTGAATGTGTGAAATCCGCGAAGCAAGACACTGTACCTCTTTGGCCTTGACGGCTTCCGCGAGTTGTGTATCAGAGTCGATCTGCTTCGTACGGAGCACCTGGAGCTCTGACTCCAACGTTCTCTTCGACTTCTCCATAGCCGCCGCTGTATCTTCAGCCTTGGTGAATTGATCCTTGGCAGCCCTTTCGCGCTCAAGCAACGACCCGTAGGTGCTCTCCAGCTGTGCGTGCTGACAGCTAACTCTCTCCACCTCCAGTTTGAGCTTGCTCTCGTTGTTGAGAGCAGTCTTGCGGAAAGCGTTCAGCTGACCCTGAAGATCGGCGACTTGGCGCCGCAGGTCGGAGAGCTCTTCGTCTTTGCTCTTCTCGACTTCGCGTCGACGCGTCTCCTCCGTGGTCCTTGTTTCCATCAGTGCACGCAACTCGTCGAGCTCTTCCTGCAATCTGGCCTTGACAGTCAAGGTACGATCCGCTGGAGTGACGCGTCCTTGTCAAGGGTGAGGGCACGCTTTGCCTCGAGTTCCTTGACGATCTTTTGCTTCTCGGATTCCAATGTCATCTTCATCTTTTCTAGGTTCTCTTTCTCGCGCTGGTCTCTTTCCGCGCGTTCCTTGATGAGTTCTTTTCGTCGCAGCTCTTCGTCATTGCGCGTTGCAGCCAGCAAGGGTCGGACCTGTCATTCCCTTGGCGTCAAAAGGTGAAAGGTGAACGAAGGGTCAATAGACCTTGGTATAGAGTTGCCACCATGGCCAGTTCACCGTATAGCCGAGGGTTGCGCTGGATCATCCAAATCGCAATGGCGTGATTCAAGATCTTCTTTATCTGTCTCCGGGCAGAAACATGCGCGCCATAGCCTGCAGTCTCGAGAAAACATCATACAACAATGCATCTCTGCGTTCTTCGAGTTCGGCGAGAACGCCCGCTTTGAAGAAAATCATTCACGTGCCAACCCGAAAGAGTTCTTTGTCGAGGTCCAGAGCTTCCACCATTCGAAGACATGCCTTCCGACCATCCATGTAACCGCGCGGAATGATACCGGGAGTCATGATCTCATAGCGTTGTCGGAACTCGACAAAGGGTAGTCGATTGGGGTAACCAAGCCTAGCTATCCGGATGCCTTCCAGTACACCATTGCAGCGCAGCTGGTCGAGGACAAGCGGCACATCCACCCGTCCGGGCTTCTTGTTGACGTTAAGAACGATACATCGAACGAAATGTGGTTGAGTGGCGTGTAGTTGGGCCGTGAGCAGCGCTAATTGTTCTTTGTGCCTTTGGCCAACGGTGCGGAAAGTACCTTTCTTGACACCACGTTTCTTCCCCAGGGAGAACCCAACGCTCGAGGAGGGCAGATCAGAGAGCAGGCTGGCGTAATCTTGGAACAGAGTCACAACATAGAGTTCTGAGGATGCGGCGAGAACTCGGGTAAGGTTGTCGTTCAGCGGGTCCTTGTTCTTCTCCAACCAACCATCGGTGCGGTACTCGACTCTTCCAGCGTAATGAGTAATGATGAATCCTTGTTCAAACTTGGGCAGACTATATTTCGTACGGCCAGGATGCGGCTATTCTCCGGGAGCCAGATCGCCACTCCATAGCGAATGGACTTTCTCTGTGAAAGTGAGATCCGTTGCCTTGGGCATGATGCATTCTTCGTCCAAGCAGCTGAGAATACCGATCACGCTGCCGCCCCCTTCGATAAGGTCGATTGTCGGCTGCAGGTCAAGCTTGAAGTTCACGTAGTCCCCATCCGATGCCTTCTCGAGAATACTCCTCCTGTTCCAGACGAACATGTGATGATTGAAAATTGCTGAAGTTTCTCGTTGGTTGCACAATCGCCTTGTCAAGTTTCATGCTAATACTGGCTCAGTAATGCGAGAGAGCGCCAATCCAAACGACTTACTTGGGGATACCATACATCAAAAGGCCTCCCATGCGATCATTGCGATCGTGACCGGCCTTGTTCAGTTGGTCTGCACAAGCAAGGCCAGTGTGCCCCGATCCGATTATGGCAATCTTCTTGCCAGTGCGGAACAACGGCGGGCAGGAGCCATCCACCCCATCTCAAAGGCCTACACGACGATCAGCGCGCAAGCAGACCGTGCGAGTCCAAAGCAACCTCACCTTATCAATGATAGCACACTCGATGCTCTTGATTCCAATAGGCTGCTCATTAATTCCCAAAACGCATGCACCCTCGCAAGGAGCAGGGCAGACACGTCTCGTGAACTCGGGGACGTTATTTGTCATGAGAAGCCGGTTGAGTGCGTCCTTCCACTGTCCCTTGAACACCAGATCGTTCCACTTGGAGATGATGTTAGAAGTCGGGCAACCAGTGTCTGACTGGCAGAATGGAACACCGCAGTCCATGCACCGAGCGGATTGACATTTAAGTTCGCTTTCGGTGAGACGGTTGGAGATCTCCTTCCAGTCTTTGACTCGCTTTCGGGGTGGTCGGTACGCCTCGTTGAGTCGCTTATATTTCATAACCCCCCGAACTTTGTCCAACTTGTGGAGTCGTTGCTTGATAGTCGATTGGTCAACGAGGGAGTCCTCGATGTCACCAACGGCGGGTTCATGGCGCTTGGAGAGTGTAGCAACGTTTGGAGCAGGTTCTTTGGGGAGTAAAATATCTTCGAGACCGTCCGAAGCTAGATCGACCTGACTAGCGGTCCGGGAAGGGACGAGATCGACCACGCTCAAGCGCATTTTCTCTTCCTTCTCTTTCGCAGCCCGCTCTTCCAGGACCCGCTTGTAATCCAGAGGCATGACTCGCACAAAGAGGGAAGGAGGTGATGGAAGTTGTTCAAGACGCGGTTAGCGACCTCGGAGCCGGTGTAGTAACGGTGGTTTTCGATAAGACTAGCGATCTCCTTGGGATCGGTCACTTTGCCAAGTTCTACCATCGCCGTGTTGACCTCGGAGGCGAATGTGTGAGCCATGTCGAGTACGTAAGCCATGCCTCCGCTCATTACAGCGAAGTTACGGCCCGTAGTGCCAAGAGCCACAACGCGCCCACCAGTCATATATTCGCAGCCATGGTCTCCAGTGCTTTCAACAACGGCGTTCGCACCGGAGTTTCGAACTGCGAAACGGTCCGCAGCGATACCACGAACGAATGCCTCACCCGATGTCGCGTCGTACAGGCAGACATTGGCCATGATGGTGTTCTCCTCTGCCTTGAGTGTTGACAGGCAGACCCTTGGTCAGTGCGGCTCCAAATCGTTGATAAACTTGTTATCAAGACGCTTGTGGTCCTGCCGACGAACGCGATACGTGGTTGCACCAGGACGCATCTGCCATGCGGGTTTGAGCACAGCGGAGAGATCAAGGTGAGCAGTTTTAATGGTGCGAAGCTTCTCGTCGACCTTCAACATGTCAGCGCGCCCAGCCATCTCGTTGATAGTACGGAACCCAAGTTTCGCCATAATTCTGCGAAGGTCTTCCGCCAGATAGTAAAAGAAGTTGATGACCTGCTCAGGCTGGCCAGCAAATTTCGTTCGAAGCTGAGGGTCTTGGGTAGCGATGACAACAGGGCAAGTATTCACTGGAGGAGCGACCTTGGTCGAGTGTCGCGGAATGAAGTTAAAAGAAGACTTACAATGGCACTTGCGCATCATTATGCAACCCATTGCAATCAAAGGTGTTGTCGCAAAGCCCCACTCTTCTGCACCGAGTAAGCAAGCAATTGCTATGTCGCGACCAGTTCGGATCTGGCCATCCGTTTGAACAGTTACACGACCCCGGAGGTCGTTCAGCACAAGCGTCTGGTGTGTCTCCGTGAGGCCAAGTTCCCAAGGTAAACCAGCATACTTGATACCAGTCCAGTGGGAAGCACCAGTACCACCATCGTGACCAGAGATCAGAATATGGTCTGCCTTGGCTTTTGCGACACCGCTGGCAACGATGCCCACACCGACCTCCGAAGCAAGTTTCGCCGAGACACGCGCACGAGGATTCGAGCACTTCAAGTCGTAAATAAGTTGCTTGAGGCCTTCGATAGAGTAGATATCATGATGGGGAGGGGGTGAGATTAGACCGACACCAGCGGTCGAGTGCCGAGTGCGGGCGATCGAACCCGAAACCTTGTGGCCTGGGCCACCTTCGCCGGGCTTCGCGCCTTGTGCCATCTTGATTCGCAGCGCATCCGCATCAGCCAAGTAGTTTGATGTGACGCCGAAGCGGCCCGAAGCCACCCGTTTGATTGCAGATCGCGTCGTATCCCGGTTGGGGAGGACTTGCGACCTTTCGGCGTCCTCTCCACCTTCACCCGTGTTCGATTTCCCGCCAAGTCGATTCATGGCAACGGCTAGAGTAGAATGAGCCTCCATTGAAATTGATCCGT
>JBBPOC010000986.1:0-12243 GCA_038091235.1 Tylopilus rubrobrunneus | reverse complement strand
TCCGTCAACGGATGCAAAGGATTGGGCAATTTCGGCCGAGGTCGGGCGAATGAGCAGCGACTGCGAGCACTCAACGTTGAGCGTTCGACGATAACTGCGAACATCGACTAGTATGTTTGCTCGCTAGCAAGGGCGTTATGGGCCTTATCCAATATTTGTTTGGATCTCCACAGGAATAGCTAGATTTCCGTCCGTGGATATGTCGCACAAAAAACCCCTCGTGCAAGATTACCCACATGTGTTGGTAAAATCGCGCCTCAATTTCCACCGCAAGCATAGTAATTGAAAGCCGTCATGGATAGAGAGACCTGAACTACGTGTTCTGTGGCAAGGTCTGCTTGGAACCATACACGGTACTAGGTATGAAAAGGTGTTTAGTCATGCGAGGGAATAGTTTGGCTGCCAGTTATCAAGATGTTGTGCAGTTGACCGGTGAGTTCAAAAGATGCGGCCGGTGAATTTTAACACTCACGCCGTCATTCTTGCAATCGGTGCAACTTGAAACAAAAGTCCGTGATTGCATGGTCTTCGGCGGTGGGATGGGCCCTGTTAGTTCAACGACACGCTCCCCTCTGTCCCACAACGATGCCTCTTTCGAGCCATCGATGCTTGGGACTGCATACGTTATTTGGTTCTCCGAGTCATGTTTCTTGACCGATCGTGGTGGGTACAATCCAGCTTCCCAGCAAGGCTCCCACATGTGTCACCGGTGGAAGCCCACATCTCTATGGCGGTGTCGTTGATTGACACTATCAGAGGTATCGTCGGCTCCCGGACTCGGAGTTGTTTCTTTTTTTATTTGTACAAGCTTGAACGCTTTACGGATGCCAGTGTCAACGGCATTCGCCTTCGGGCACCAGCATCAAGTAAAAACGAACACCTCTCTGACTTGAACGCACCTGTTGCCAGTGTAGTGTTGCCGCAGTTCGTGCATAGAATGTTTTTCCACGCACATTGGGATTGAGTCAACACTCCATAGATACCATATCAACCTCTGATTCATCGAAAAGGAGGTGACTCAGCACAAAAATAAAGCACGTTCTGCACGACTCGGAAGATAATTCCTAGAAGTGGATCTCACGATGTTACGAAACTCTCCTTCGACTTGTCAAGAGGATGGTCATGCGATTCATGCCGCATGCCAGCCGGATGATGAACTCGCGGCCTAAAGATGGAGGGATGAGTCTTGATCATTCTTCATGCATTTCCTTGTTCCGCGGGAAGGACACTTTTTGACAGCGGATGTCTCAGGATGAATCACCCAAATTATTATTATCTATGCCATCAGGCCGCACCGAACTGGAAGAGTGCACTGAGCCTCAAACGTTCAGATCTTCCCCGCATCGCGAATAATCATTATTTCTGCAGTAAAAATAGCCATGCAAGTTCAACGCTTTCGGTGCGTCTTATCCCATGACGTGTACAGTTTCAGTCTTTCACTTTTCCTAGAATCTTGAACTCTTCATCACGACTGTTCTTCCGCATGACTGCCTTGCTTACCACCGAGTTTTCATTGGTCTACCATCACTGCAATGACATACATTGATTACCCTGGCTTTGTGTGGGTTCCTCGGCACCCCTATGCATTGCCTCCTTCCCGAGAAGGCCTGGCATTCTTTCTAGTTCTCTTCCTATACTGCATACATTATTAGACGACCTCCCTTCTCATTCTGGTAGGTGAGCCATGCCTCTTTAGCTGTAGCGTATTAACGACACAGCGAAAGTTTAGTTGAAGGACGCAAATATAGTCGTTGTTCATCGGGTGCGCCCATGATCGAATTCAATCTTCTCTAACGAACGCTGTGTAAAGGGTTCATGTTAACAGTCAGCTGCCATGACCTGGCAGTGTCAATGTCTGTAAATGCAACTGCCAATTCTTCTTTCACAGCAGAGACTGAAATGTATAAAAGCAAGTGCGTTTTGCACTGTCTGTCAGCAACACATGAACTCGCTCCTCAATCTCTTGAATTCCTCTAAAGTTCCTGCTTCCGCAATGTTGAAAGAGCCCACTCAGGCTGGTCTCATCCTGAGGAATTGTTTGTGCTTTTCGCCTCATCAACCCCAGCGAGCATACTCACTCAACCTTAGATCCCGATGACGACGCCCTGAACAATGCAGAGAGGTACCCCAAGACTCTGTCCTTCGTACGTCGTAATCCTTCCTCGTTTAGCATTCGAGCCTGTGAAATTGACATAATGTACAGTCTCCTGATATCATACCGCTCTACGGTTTGAAAGCCGACAAGGATACTCTCCTCCGTGACTCGTCCTGGCGTGGTTTCACTGGTATGCCTATCGTCGGGGGCGACGTCAATCACGTCTACATTCGGGGCCATGGCTCCGGTGGACCCTACGTTGCCTCATTGAGGGCATTTCCAAGCGAATTGATCTTATGGCCACAAGTGTGGACAAACATTGCGCCTGCTTCGTCTGGCCCAGTAGTGATCTCTGGCGGGGACACCCCTGGTCGGTGTAAGTATATTCCCCCTCTTCCCCTTGGCTGCCATTAACCCGGGTCGTAGATGCCTCCGAGGACCCTCTTTGGTTCCGACCACCTCATGATGCAGGAAACGCGTACTCCTTGGTCGCCAATGTATTCGAGCTCGATCCCGCCAAGGCGCATGGGGATCTGAAAGATTTTGAGCCACTTCCGTCTTTCGATGCCCAGACATTCGATGCAGACGATCTGTTTGCTTTGCTATCTAAGAATAATGGCATTACTTTCTATAATGTAAAACCCTACAGTTTCTGTCTTGTTAGCGACGTGAGCTAACCACCTCCTAGGTGATTGTCGCAGACCCAACTTCAAAGCATGTTGCAGCCCACACCCGACTCCGTATGTTCAGTAAATCGGCGGTGCCAGTCTGCTTCCGCGTCGATGTAACCCTCATTCCGCACTGGTGTAGACGATCACTGACTTTAGTTTATGTAGTGGCATAAGGGCGCACCAGTTCCCGCTGGGCTGAAGGTGTCCTTACACGACGACCACGGGAAGATTATCATTCATCGCACCCCATTGTCATCTTTTGACAAACACCAGCCTATCTCGCTTGATCCGGGTTACGACGGACATTTAACGTTGAAAATACATTCTCCGGCGGACAAGGACACATTGTTTGAACCCTATTCTGGTCTCTCTCTCAAGGTTTTCAAGGCCGATACAAGCTCAAAGGGGTCCTCCGACCCTGATTTTAGCCAGCCAATGGGTGCACTGAATATCTTATTCGATCCGCACTCGACGCGCAACATCCGCCATGCTAGTCCATTCGCCAGGGAGCTGAGGGAGTGGAAGAAAGACTCCGAGTCTGACGATCGTCAGAGCGCTAAGCATGAGACGTGTACGGCCATTCCCCAAACCACGCCGCAAACCACAGGATGGTGGTTCCGAGCCTACCAACAAGACACAAATCACTTCCCCCGCACTTCCCCGTGGGGGTACACTCCTGGTCTGTGACACCTCGATTTTTACATGCTAACTAACGCTAATGATATGCAGACATCCAGCTCATTGGTACGGACTCGGATCTGACCACACCAGGCTTATGGAAGGCTCTCCAGGATCCGAACGTGGATTACTCAAAGGACCATCAGATCGGGCTTGTTGGAGGCGCCAACAACTATGTTTTCTTACGTGGGCACAGCACCATCGCAGACATCGATACACAGGCGAGAGTCTTTGCCCTCTTCGGGACCCCCGTCCTCCATCCGGACCAGTACACAACCACAGGCATCCCGGGTCATATAATGGGTGAACACGGGATTATTGAACAGCAAAGCATCTCTGTCGCAGACCCCAATCAGTTTTACCTGCTCAACAGACCTTTGGAACCCCGGCAACGTTCCCGGCCCATCATGGATGGCGCGACCACATTATTGCCTTATTGCAGAAGTGCGTCAGAAGCGCAAGTGTTCCCCGGTGTTCCCGGCGTGGCCGGGCGAGCAGGCGGAAAATATCCGGACGTGTTCGTGCTTCGTTTCAAGTCCTTTGCACTGACTTGATGCTGACTCAATGTAGTACAAGATTGGATCAATTGGATGGCATCCTGTCCACTCGTGTGTTGCAGAAACGTAAACTGGGTTCCTTGCAAGCGTAATCCAGGAGAGAAGTGCTTTACGTGGACCTGCGGAACCCGCCTTTGTATTCCCCGCGGCTCATTCTGCTCCACGTTCTGGACCATCATGATAGAGTGTGATAACCCAATCATTCCCCCTGGCTGCAAATGTTTGTAGTTCTGGTATCCCAATTAGTTGTCACCCAACTAACGCATTCCTTCTTCAGGGACATTGACTTGTGACGATAATGAAGTCTTCCCTAACGGCATTTGCTTTGAGGTCAGGCACTAGCATCTTTCGTTTGTTCTCTTGCGCTGACCTTGAATCATCGATCAGGACCGCCCCATCAGTACCCAGTGTCCTGCGGCGCGTGGAAATGCTTGTTGCTGTGATCAGGAGTAGCTGACGTGCAAGCAGTATGAGGGGTGTCATTTCACTGGTGCTACACCAGGCTCGGAACCCAACTTCACCTTGGCCGTCACCTGGTGCGATGGTGATGCAAAGATCCCGCCACCGAGCATCAAAATCAAGCTCGCGGTCACTGAAATTAACGAGTTGTCGTAAGTCAAGTTTCCCCAACTACAGCTGCGATGACCATGGCGTTTTACATGCATTTCTCCGTAGCCCACTCTGGCATCTCACGCAGCCGCCTATCTTTGAGTCCGACCATTGGTGGCTTTACGTCGGAAGCAAGTACCCTTACCTTGGGAAGGAGCCCCACCCGTCCCCGCTTCCTTCATTTGAAAGTGCGGGGCGCCACCGCTGGACGTACCAGCACTATCCACAACACTGGGTTGGACTTGTCACGCTTGCTGCCAAGGAGGAACGTGCTTGAAACCTACCGAATCATCGATGACCATCGGCATCGTGTGAGGTCGCCTATTTATTGAAGTTTCTTGACCAGAAAACAGAAGGGAAAAGACAAAAAAAAAAGGAAAAGAATAGGTAAACAGAAAAGAAGTATGCTCTCCTCTTGTCTTGGTCCGGGTCCCTGGTATCATGTATGTCGTCGTGCTAGCTTAGTTGTTGTAAGATAGTCGTATTCCGGAATTTACTGAGCTGCTTGTTGTGCCTCCCTTGCGCCCCTGAAAGCACTGGCACCACTTCTTAGGCAGCTTGAGGTAGCCTTTGTGAGGACCGAGAACTTGGCTCAAATTCCTGAGGGGTCGGCATTCTCCGTGTAACGTGTAACAGTCAAGTTGAGTGTAACTGCCATGTCCGAGTCTGAACGTTGAACGTTGTACAGTGAGTTCGCTTCTACTAGTGTTCCAGGTTTCCTGGAACAATGACACGAACCTGACACGAACCATTTAGCACACAGAATGCACGCCTCGCACCTACAGACTCGTCGCCGCGTGTTGTGCAGGTGGATGCCCGCCGGATATGAGCGACCAAGTGCACTTTTAATCAGCGCGCTGCGTTTTCGAGGGGCACACTTCCCAGAGGGCGCTACTTTTCGAGGGAGCTCACTGCAGTGGGCAGCCTTTTCTGTATCAGTGATCAATCACTCAAATAATCAGACCATTCGGGTTATGTTCAATAAGATACCGAGCCGTGTCATAAACCTATAAGCAAGTGCAATGTCACGGTGGAGAGGATGGGTGTGGAAGTGGCATGTGGTACTCGTCCATACGCCTGTTATCGTTGTCGCCCATCCTTGCCATCGTGCATGTGCATAGCGAATGGATGGGCATTGAGGTTGTGTGGGGTGTGGCACACACTTCATCGACGATCGTTGTCCTCATCATCACCGCTGCCGTGATCTCATGCTTGCATGGGGCACATCGCACGACTCGTGGTCGTTGGACAGGCGGTGGTAGTACCGTCACTCTTGCCGTCGCCTCGTCCTCGTGTGTGTGTAGCGATGGGACGGGTGGTGGTCACAGCACTGCTCCTTGTGGTCATGCTATTGACGGCAATGGCTCATCGATAGCACTGCATCACATCGGGGTCATTTAGGCTTCTGCGCAGGTATACCCTGGGGTGCCAGTGCCCACACTCATACCCGTACCTGGCACAGGTCAATACTCATCCAGGCAGGTATGGGTCAACTGACGGGTCGACATTCTCATACCCACAGGTGTACCCACAGGTGTGGCACGACGGTGCGAGGACATGGGAAGGGCGCGATGGCATAGTGATTGTCGTGCAATAAATGTACCGGCAATGACACACGCGACGGGAGTACTAGTCGTCATAAGGGCACTAGGGACGATCCAAACAGACTGCGAAACACGTCGGAACGCGTCAGTGAATACTCGAAGTGAAGGTATACAAGATACGCACCTAGGACGGCTCAAGACAACCTAGACACGCTAGGCGATGGAGCGGACACGTCGGCAGTGTCAGGATGCATCAAGAACGATTGGGACGTGCCGATGAAGCTGCAGAACGCGAGCCCGAACGCCAAGAGCAGGGTGAGGAAGAGGACTCACCCCGGAGAGCTCCGAACGAGCCGGAGGACCCAAGACGCGATATGACTGTGTGAGGCAACGTACAAAGCATCCGGGAGCGCCCCAGATGCGATGTAGACGAGCGCTCAAAGCACTCCGTCAATATAAGCCACCAGGAGGCTGTAGGACGAGCAGGACACGTTGGGAGCCATCAAGGCTGATTCGGACCAGGAAAACGTTGTCGAAGACGGTGTATGCGATGGGATAGGTCCAAGGGACGAGGAGAACGAGCGCGTCATCGAAAGGAATGCACAAGGTCAAGACAGATGGCTAGGAGGTCAGGTGGGCGAGTGGATCGAGTTGGGATCTGTCGAACATGACTTGAAGTGTGAAATCGACGGTGGCGGCGCTGGATATGATTGGAAAGGGTGTCGAAAGGATGGTGCAACGAGCATAACGCGCTGCGACTCGAGACGAGTCAGCGCCGGCAGTGCAAATGAACGACAAGGAACATACCTGGAATCCAGATCACCTCCCAGCCATTCCAGATCACCTGGAGACCACGTTGATCCACCGTGTCGTCGAGGACGTATGAAAACGAAGGGTGGAAGCAGTCAATCGCACAGATTGACTCGGCACAGGATCATGGTGGTGTCAACAATGAATCATGTCATTACACAACTGGCAAGGGACTGACGAGTCATTGCATCGTAAGTTGTCACTGTCACTGTGTCATCGCCGTCGTCCGAGTTGCACAGCGAAGGGATGGGTGACAGTGGTGCTCCATCGTCATTACATCGTGAAGGGAACGGATGGGCGTGGAGGTGGCCCATCTGGCACTCGTCCGTACACCCGTCATCGTTGTCGCCTATCCCCACCATCGTGCACGCGTGTGGCGAATGGACGGGGATTGGAGGTTGAATGGGTACATCTCGTCGTCGGTCCAAGCACAAGCTTCAAACTCCGACGTCACGAGAGTCATGAGTCACAGTGACAGGACGACGGGCACTAACGACTCGGACACAAGGGAGAACCCGGGAGAACCCCTTTGCTCAGGTTGCCAGGTACGGTCATCATTAATCGAAGTCCAAGTGTCTCGAGTTCCCTGCCAGATCGGCGAACCTCAGTATCGGGAATTAGCGTGTCTTTGAACTGCGCTCGGCTCGCACGGGAAAAGGGTGGAGAAAAATTCGTATAGAGGTACTAGTGATAAATAAATTCAAGTTGAGGATGGATAGGTGTTGACAAAGAGCGTGTGTTGGGCAGCGCGAAGCGCTCGCCGGCCCGGAGAAGAAACCGAATACCTGCCAGTGAGCTGCGAGGCGGGTGGGACAATTTAAAGCCTCGCAGGAGCGGAGAATGGCAATGCGGTTTGCGCGCTCAAGGTCCCAGGGGAGAGACCTACGAAGAACCAATGCGGGCGGTATTGGTCGGGTGTGGTGCGGTGCAGCGAAAGACGACGAGGCCGAGGGAAAGCCTGAGAGATCTGGCGCCACGCGGAACTCGTCCGAAGACTTAGTAATACTACTTTGACTCCGCCCCACGGTACTTCGTTACGCCAGAGTGCTCCGAACCGAGTGTACAGGGAGAATCGCACTGGGGTCGCGCTATGTAGGGGGGTGATCACAGTACTTGATCTGATAGGTCTGTCTGTGTGAGATGTGCAAACGCTACAGTTCTCTGCTGACTTCTCCGGTCCGGTCCGATGTCGCAAGTTTTCTGCTCACGTAATTCACCGGAGTTACCTCGCTGCTACTCAATTTGCAACCTGTCACTTCTCAACTTGTTGGCCTAGATGCTTTGGCTTACAATGAACGTGGTGTCTTGCCAAGAAATCTCGGTCACCCATTTCCTTACTACAAATACTAGGTTCATGCACTGCGAATGTCACAAGATGCGTGGTCATGGCTCGCACAATTCCAACCACATTCGCTTTCCGAGTGGGCCGCGCTTTTCGCCTTGTCAGACAATGACGAACCCGCGGGGCCAGTGCGGGCCGGGCGCAATGTCACTGAATGCCTATGCATCTCAACAACGCACACTTGCATGCCGTGGTCACCCTCGTTCTGTTCGATGGTCAGCTGCTCAGGAGAGAATCAAGGGGTTTCATAACCGCTTCGTCCACAATCCCCATTCATCGACCTGTGCAAGCGGTAAGGTGCTACCTTTTTCGAAATTTCTGACCGAAGCAAGGGCCCAGCAAGGTAATATTTTCAAGTTGTCTGTCGTCATTGCTCGGGTCACCCCGTGACCAGAACGGTTCTAGAGTTGTCCAAGGCTCTGTGCCTTCGCAGGTGCTCTTAGATCTTTTTAGGGATTGTGTCATTGGGGTCAACGATCCTCTCGTAAGTACCGACAGCGAGCTAGAAGGTGACCGGTGACCCATGATGCATGATGATAGTCCCGGATGCTTATCGACAAGCCTATTAGCCCATTCGCGCAATATTCATTCGATCGGAATGAATCTGACTAATGATGCCTGGGGTATGTCTCCTTTGGGCTGACGATGCTTGTTCCGCGGAAAGGACACTTTGACAGCGGATATGTCTCAGGATGAATCACCCAAGCCATTAACTACGCCGTCAGGCCGTATCGAACCGGAGCCTCACAGTGCCTTGAAACGTTCAGATCCTACTTGCATTGCGAATAATCATCTTCTGAGACCATTTCTGCGGCAAAAATAGCGATGCAAGCCTCAGTTCAACGCTTTTCCGTGAGTCTTTTCCCACAACGTGCGCGGTTTCAGTCTTTCACTTTTCCTAGATGGACTATTCCCGTTCATCACAGTTGTTCAATCTCTCGTTCCATGTGACTGTCTTGCTTACCGCCAAGTCTCCATCTATCTACTATCACCGTGACTGCAGTGATACATATTGGTTACCCTGACTTTGGATGGGTCCCTCGGCACCCCTACGCATTGCCTCCTTCCCGAGAAGGTCTGCGTGAATTATTAAACGACTTCCCTTCTCATTCTGGTAGGCGACCCAGACCTCCAAGTCGTCAGCGCTAGCGTATTAACAGCGCAGCGAAGGTTTAGTTAAGGGACGCAAGTATGGTCGTTGTTCATTGGGTGCGCCCATCATCGAACCCAACCTTCTGTAACAAACACTGTGTAAAGGGTTCGTGTTACAGTCAACTGCCAATCCTTCTTGCACAGCAGAGACTGAACCCGAAAGGTATAAAGGCAGGCGCGTTTTGCACTGTCTGTCAGCAACACATGAACTCGCTCTTCAATCTGTTGAGCTCCTCTAAGGCTCCTGCTTCCACAATGTCGACTCGGAAAGAGCCCAATGGTCTCATCCTGAGGAATTGTTTGTGCTTTTCGCCTCATCAACCCCAGCGAGCATACTCACTCGACCTTACTAGATCCCGATGATGACGCCCTGAACAATGCAGAAAGGTACCCCAAGACTCTGTCCTTCGTACGTCGTAATCCTCCCCCATTTACCATTTGAGCCTGGGAAATTGATATAATGTACAGTCTCCTGATATCATACCGCTCTACGGTTTGAAAGCCAACAAGGATACTCTCCTCCGTGACTCGTCCTGGCGTGGTTTCACGGGTATGCCTATCGTCGGGGGCGACGTCAATCATGTCTATATTCGGGGCCATGGCTCCGGTGGACCCTACGTTGCCTCGTTGAGGGCGTTTCCAAGCGAATTGATCTTATGGCCACAAGTGTGGACAAACATTGCTCCTGCTTCGTCTGGCCCAGTAGTGATCTCTGGCGGAGACACCCCTGGTCGGTGTAAGTATATTGCCCCTCTTTACCCTGGCTGCCATTAACCCAGGTCGTAGATGCCTCCGAGGAACCTCTTTGGTTCCGACCACCTCATGATGCAGGAAACGCGTACTCCTTGGTCGCCAACGTGTTCGAACTCGATCCCGCCAAGGCGCATGGGGATCTGAAGGATTTTGAGCCACTTCCGTCTTTCGATGCCCAGACATTCGATGCAGACGATCTGTTTTATTTTCTATCAAAGAATAGTGGCATTACATTCTATAATGTAAAACCCTACAGTTTCTGTCTCGTTAGCGACGTGAGCTAACCACCTCCTAGGTGATTGTCGCAGACCCAACTTCAAAGCATGTTGCAGCCCATACCCGACTCCGTATGTTCAGTAAATCGGCGGTGCCAGTCTGCTTCCGCGTCGATGTAACCCTCATTCCGCACTTGCGTAGACGATCACTGACTTCAGTTTATGTAGTGGCACAAGGGCGCACCAGTTCCCGCTGGGTTGGAGGTGTCCCTACACGATGACCGCGGGAAGATTACCATTCATCGCACCCCGTTGTCGTCCTTTGACAAACACCAGCCTATCTTGCTTGATCCGGGTTACGACGGACATTTGACGTTGAGAATAAATTCTTCGGCAGACCAGGACACACCGTTTGAACCCTATTCTGGTCTCTCTCTCAAGGTATTCAAGGCCGATACAAGCTCGAAGGGGTCCTCCGACCCTGATTTTAGCCAGCCAATGGGTGCAATGAACGTCCTATTCGATCCACACTCGACACGCAACATCCGCCATGCTAGTTCATTCGCCAGGGAGCTGAGGGAGTGGAAGCAAGACTTTGATGATCGTCAGAGTGCTAACCGTGAGACGTGTACTGCCATTCCCCAGACGACACCGCAAGCCACAGGATGGTGGTTCAGAGCCTACCCACAAGATACAAATCACTTCCCCCGCACTTCCCCGTGGGGGTACACTCCTGGTCTGTGACACCTCGATCTTTACATGTTGGCCAACGCTAATGATATGCAGACATCCAGCTCATTGGCACGGACTCGGATCTGACCAAACCAGGCTTATGGAAGGCTCTCCAGGATCCGAACGTGGATTACTCAAAGGATAATCAGATCGGGCTTGTTGGAGGCGCCAACAACTATATTTTCTTACGTGGGCACAGCACCATCGCAGACATCGATACACAGGCGAGAGTCTTTGCCCTCTTCGGGAGCCCCGTCCTCCATCCGGACCAGTACGCGACCAAAGGCATCCCGGGTCTTATCGTGGGTGAAGACGGGAATATTGAACAGCAAAGCATCTCTGTCGCAGACCCCAATCAGTTTTACTTGTTCAACAGACCTTTGGACATCAAGTCTCCACCCAACCCTGACCCCGACAACGTTCCCGGTCCATCATGGATGGCGCGGCCACATTACTGCCTTATTGCAGAAGTGCGTCAGAAGCGCAAGTGCTCCCCGGTGTTCCCAGCGTGGCCAAGCGAGCAGGCGGAGAATATCAAGACAAGTTCGTGCTTTGTTTCGAGTCCTTTGCGCCGACTTAGTGCTGATTCAATGTAGCACAAGATTGGATCAATTGGATGGCATCCTGTCCACTCGTGTGTTGCAGAAACATAAACTGGGTTCCCTACAAGCGTGGCCCAGGAGAGCAGTGTTTTACGTGGACTTGCGGGACCCGCCTTTATATTCCCCGTGGCTCATTCCGCTCCACGTTCTGGACCATCATGATAGAGTGTGATAGCCCAATTATTCCCTCTGGCTGCAAATGTTTGTAGTCCTGGTTTAGCTGTCACCAAACTAACGCATTCCTCCTTCAGGGACTTTGACCTGTGACGATAATGAAGTCTTCCCTAACGGCATTTGCTTTGAGGTCAGGCACTAGCATTTTTCGTGTGTTCTCTTGCGCTGACCTTGAGTCGTCGATCAGGACCACCCCATCAGTACTCAGAGTCCCGCGGTGCGTGGAAATACTTGTTGCGTGTGGTCTGGAATAGCTGACGTGCAAGCAGTATGAGGGGTGTCATTTCACTGGTGCTACACCAGGCTCAG
>JBBPOC010000985.1:0-12253 GCA_038091235.1 Tylopilus rubrobrunneus | reverse complement strand
CGAAGCTGAATACAGTTTCCTCCGTTCTCCTTCGAAGGATGGTTCGCCCGTGTGTGGCCCAATGTAGGCGAACTTTGTACTAGCTAATTTGCGACTGCCAAAGGTATATGTGGCCAAAATGCTCTTTCCCGTGACTGTTGGTGGATTAAACCCTGCTTTCCAGATGGAATACATCCTGGGACCACACGTCGTCATCCGTTGCTCTCTATATCGCACCAGTCATCGGCGTGCCGCCTAGATGAGTTTGTTCTCGAACGTGACGACGTCGAGTTCTTGGACATTTCTCTGGGTGCGATCCCCGACAACCTCTGCCAAGTGGTCAGTATTCGATCTTGCATCCCAGAGGTCTGCTCATCGCCGTGATATTGCAGTGGGACGTAGGAGTGGGCAAACACTGCAAGCCATCGGGTTTGAGGCTGAAAATCGTTCCCCGCTGTTCACGTTTGCCGGCGGGCGGTCGTCAGTGATATGACCGCTCGCACGCACGGTGTGCCTGACGCATTGGTTCTAGACGTGTTGGCGTTGCGCCTCCAGTACATGGATGCGGGGGACGACCGATTTTCGTCAACGCTATCCGGGCCTTCATCTCCGCGAACGCGTTCCCGGTACAGGAATGGGCGGTGGATCACCGGTTGACCGCGCGCGTTGGTGCCCGCGGCGCGGTTCTTTGTCGAGCTTTCCGGACCGCTCGGCGCGGCGCCCTGGACGAGTGGGACCACTGCCCGTCTGACCGTGCCAGATGTAGGGCCCGACGTGCACACTTGGCGTCGCAACGGCTGTTTGACGCGCTCGTGATGACCAACGCCAAGTATACCACCGGGCTTGCTAGTGGAGGTGTGCACCGCCCCAGGATCCGGATCATCCAGCTTGGGATGTTTGCGGCGTATCGCCTGTGGCAGGGCGCGCGTGCAGGCGTCAATTCGGGATAGGTCAAGGTCACTGTACCGGTGGTGCTCCTCGATCCCGCCGTCCAAGAGTGGCTCTTGCAGAGGGTCGTGGAGGAAGTGTGAGCTCATAATTGGGCTCGATAGGCACTTGAAACGAAATGACCATAGTGAGTGCCAGTGTGTTCTTTGTCTGAGGCACGTATCTACATTAGCGTTTGAACATGATGAGTGGTTGTTCAACGACGATGCCAAGTTACTTATAAGATAGAAATACATATCACGCTCCAATCGTAACGCCATGCCCATCTCATAGGACATACACAGCACCCCAAGCCTGAGTGTGTGGGGTATATGTGCCACATGTGGTCTCCCATCTGCTCCCGCGCCTCCCCTGTTGCACCGCACGCTCACCAATTCCAATCGTCGTCGAAAGAGGACACGCCGGTGGTAGTGACAGCCACCTCGCTGCGTCGAGCCACCCCTGGCGCGTCCAAGCGTCGCCCCGAATCGGGGATCAACACCTCGCCCGCGCCGACCGTCTGTTCCTCGTCGTCCTCGAGCCAGTCCGCCATGGACTTGTACGTCGGATACGACCGCGAGTCGGTCGAAGGCTCAGGCGCGAGCCGTGGACGGGACGAGGGCGGCAGTTTGCTCGGCGGCAACGACTTGGTCAATGCGGAAGGACCCGTCAGTATATCTGGGAGGGGTGCGGGCGTGGTAGCGATCGGTCCAGGCGTGAGTGCAGAGCTGATCGAGCTTGAGACGCCTGCCAAGAGTGACGACGCGCGTTTTTGGCCTTTAGTGAACCTAAACACACGTCCGGGAAAAGAAAAAGAGCATACAGTCAGGAAGGGACAGACATGGCTCGAAAGGACATACGTTTGGCCTTTTTGCAGTTCGTTCAGTTTTTTGCCCATGCTGTCCATCCAGGAGGATATCGGTCCTGTGGCGGATGCAGGTCCGTGCGTCGATCCCGTCACTGGCAATTTGGACGCCGGTGCGCCCGAAATAGACAACGCACCCAACAAGGGTGGCACCAACGTGGGGCTGGGCGCCAGTATGAGCGACATGCCCGCCTCCAAGTTGGCTGACCTGGGACTCTGAGGAGGGGGAGAGACAGACACGCTTGTAGGTGGTGTTGGATCCTTGGAGATAGTTCGTGAGGCTCGTTTGTGCATTCGGGAGTTGAGGCTCCCGGCTCGGGAGAGAGCGGGGGCGGTCGCAACGGTGACCACTTCTTCCTCCCCGCTGTCGTGAATGTGATTTGAAGCGTGCATGCTAGAAGACGTAGAGCTCATAGAATGGTGTTCACTGTCCGCTCGCTTCGCGCTGGCGTTGTTTCGGCGCGGTGTGTGAGTGAGAGGGTTGGTTTTGGAGGAGTCGTCACCACCCGATTCGAGTTCATGGATGACCCCGCCGAGGTCGTGGAAGCCTGCAGCAATCATGCGGACACCTTCTTTTAGCCCATCGATGGCGGCACCGCCAATACCAGCAGTGAGGTGAGGGTTTGGGAGGGGATCATGACCACGGTTGACGATGCGCTCCCATTTACGTTTGACTGCAGGAACCGTTTGGTTATTGAGATGTTGTAATGTTGGGCAAATACTCACGTTCTGCCAACTCTTTTTCGTGCGCAGCGAGTTGATCGCGAAGTTCGAGACATTTGCGTTCTTTCTGCGCGATATAGTGCAGTAGATCCGCGTGCCTGTTTCAGGGCCAGCAGTGGGAGGGCGAAGGGCGAGCGAGTTGACAAGGGACGCGTAAACGCAGAGATGCGAGAATCGGAGAAGGGTACCAAAGGCAAGGAACAAAGGGAGGGTCAGTATCGCATCATGACATAAGCGGATCATGTCAGGAGACGTTATAGTGTAGGTAAAGGCGCCATTGTGCATAGAGCGTGTCCCCGCAGGGGCAAAGCGCGCGTTGCGATGATAGAGCCTCGCCATGAAACGACACTCACTTTTCGACCAGAGTCAGAGGCTCTCGTTCTCTCACAGCCCCCACGTCCAGGGAAGACAGGCTGTCACGAGTCGAGGGTGTGCGTGAGCTTAAGACGAGACTTGACCTCTTTGACAAGTTCTCCTTCAAGTTTCCATTGACCAGGGCTGGTTCGCTATCACGGGGACCGTCGCCACCGAACGAGGGAGTTCCGTTGGGGTGGGGTCGCTGACTCCAAGGAGAGGGGGAGGAGGGGGTGAAATAGGCGATCGACGACTGTCTCCGCTTGCCGACAAGGGATGGCCTGATTTCAGCGCCTTCGCCGTGGGTGGTCGCGATGCAGGAGAAAGGCTGTGACAACCTCTTCGTTTGATCTGCAGAACCTTCGGAGGCGCGTGTGGATGGGAAACTGTACAGAGAGTCGGGTCTTCTCGTGGGTTTGGTCCGAATACGCGCCGTTGCTGTCCTGGGAGACGTCGGTGGGGATGGGAGCGGTGAGGGTTGGGCGTCATAACGCATCGAGGTCGGACAACAAGCGTGGTCGTTACGGTGGGTTTTATATGACACGGAATGCGACAACAAATTAATTCGCCGACGAGGACGTCGTGTCAAACAGCGAGCGTGCGATGAAACATCAAGGACGGAATCTATATTTGTTCGCTAGTACGACCTTAGTGATGTGACGACCCGCCGCTCTCCTTCTCGGCCTCTGCAATAAAGTTCTTGATGCTGTTCATCCTACGTGTCAGAGGACATCGTACAGCGACTCGTACAATACAACCAGCACACTCACAATTCTTCTTCCTCGCTGGCACGCACATATGAGCCTCGCGTCAACGGCTGAGAACGAGGTACACACCTAGATCCCGCTTTTATGGGCACTGCGTCCTTTACTCGCTCCGTTAGAGGCTTGTTGGCAGCATCCTTGTTTCCACCCTTCAAGGCGAACACGGCAGCACCGACGGTGAACAGCGTACCGAGGGTGAGGTACTCGTTTTTTATGCTGCGACCAAATATGACGCTGTTCACGGTGCTCGTCAGTAAAGCGTTGCTCGTCGTGCGACACGGCGAAGAGACACACTAGGACATGGCGAGGACGATCGGACAGACGTTGTGAATGTCAAGACCGAGCCATACCCGCGACTCCGGGAACCCCCGTGTGACCCCCCCAAACGACCCCTCCATCAATTAATACCTCCTTCACCATGTCCGCCGTACATCGCGGTATCGCGTTCGAGCAACGCTCTCTCCGCCTCCTTCAAGCGCATTTATCGATGTCGCTGCGACGCGTCGGTGGAAAGTCTGACGGCGGGATCGACCTCGTCGGATGGTGGTGGCTCCCCTTTGCACCCGAATCTCATCATCTAGGTGCTTTACCAGACACGAACGGCATCCTACGAAGGCGGCTACGCGTCCTCGCACAGTGCAAAGCCGAGAAGCAAAAGTTTCGCCCCAAGTACGTGCGCGAGATGGAGGGCGTGTGGCATCTCCACGCCAGGTCCTCCGCCACGCTTGCCACCGACGCGTCCTCCCCGTCCCCTCTGGCTAACGAACCAACGGCCCCAGACATGTACCCCACCGTCGCGCTTCTTCTCTCCGAAAGCCCCTTTTCCGATTCAACCGTCCTGCACGTGTACCGATCCAACGTTCCTTTTCTTCTCATACACCTCCCGAGCCCTCCCACATCCTTGGACTCTAGTGCAACATCCCCTGCCGCAAACGACACGGAACTGGGCACGGTGTGTCCCAACCCGGCACTCAACCACCTCGTGAAACCGCTCACCTTTTGCTGGGAACGAGATCCGTTAGCCCGCTCTCCGACGGGCACAGACGCCCATATAGGTGGGAGACCAGGCTTATGGTGGCAAGGTCGTAAACTGCGAAGCTGGGCCCCTCAATTGACAGACTCGGACACCACCTAAACGCTGCGACACATGACTTGTATCTTTCCGTCGGAATGATGACCCGTCCTGTACGTCTGTCTATCTGCGCACGGGACGATTTGAATCAATCCCTGACTGCGATTTCTATAGTGACACAAGTTAATGAATGGGCCACATTGATGGCAGTGGCTCTCGGCGTCACGCACGTCAAGGCACAACGCCACGCTCAGACGCGGCAGGGACTATACTTCCATTGTGTTGCACGCTGGCAGGTCCTGATAACGCACACCTTACATAACTCGCTAGCCATTTCTAATATCCCCAACCGCATTGGTTCATTGTTTGACCTGCCTGACAACTGGGCCTTTCGCGGTGGACGTCTCATTGCACGACCGGCTTTGTTGATAACTGCTTGAAGCATAAATATACGAATCTTGATGGTATTCACCCCGGAAGACTCGCAAGCGTATGCAATTACCACCTAATACTTGTGGACTCCTTGACAATAGAGCACTCAGGGCCTCTGTGCGCTCCAACGTCATCTTTAGTCGATCTTGCAGATTAGTAATACTCACTTTCCAACAGAACTTCTGGACTCGAATATACCCGGTATATAAAGGCAAGTTACGGCGACAATGTGCCCTGCCCGGTGTTATGGATTGAATATAGCTGGGCTAACCCTGTGCACCCGGAGCGAAAACGTAGTAACTTGAAGGGAGAGTGTAAGTAAGGAAATATAAGTTATGTAACTAAGGGTTCATTCTCCATACCCAGGTCGCCGTGCGCCCGGATGCCGTTGAAATAGGAGGTACTAGTAGTAAGTTGACCCGCGTCTTGGACCAACAGCGCAAACCAAGCGAATAACTGCCCAGGGTCGACAGAGTTTAGGCCTATCTTTTTATTTAAGTAAGTAAAACAGCTGCACGGTGTCTACGGAGTCGCTGAACTGGAACCGTTCCTCGCGGCGAATTGCTCGCTGTCAAGGAATCTGTCGACGCGGACTATTTCTACTGCCAAATGATAAACGAGTCGGCAGTGAACTCGGTGGGCATGCTGTTCATCGCGCTCACCGTGGCTACTTGGTGAGTGGGCGCAGTTTGTTCGGGGGTTCATGATGTCGGTGATTCGGGCAGATGACCGCCGTTGCTGACGTTCCGCTGACTGATGTTCAACCTTTGCGGGTCAGGCTATGTGGCGCAAACGTGAGGAAGTCGAATCACCGCACTTTCTTCTGCTATTTGACTGTGCTATCACTTCCATTTCAGACGCTGCAGATATACGTTTACTTCCGCAGGTGCAAAGACGGACTCTTGCTCAAAGTGATAGTGAGTTACAGTCTTGACAACGTTCTGAGCGTCTTTAACAATTACTAGGTCACCGTGGTCTTGTGAATGTTGAATGCTTCCTGATGCTCGTGGCGCTAACCCATCCCTCGTGAAGTCTCGCGGACATCCTTAACACCGTTTTTACGTGCTGGGGTACGTATGCGGTTCTCGTCCACACGCCGATTCTGCCCATCCAAGGAAACGTGCAAGTCTCCGCTTCTGTGATGCTTCGTTCTATTCGACTGACGTCAATATTTTCAGTCCACTTGTGGTAATTATATATGCCTTTTGTTTCACTCGTGAGATGACTCTCACATCGCATATTTTTTTTTCAGCTCGAGTCTACCGCCTCGGTAAGTCGTCGATTCTGTCCGCGCTTGCCGGTTCTCAGATCAGTGTATAGGATGTCGCTATCTTTGTTGTGCAATGGTATGTACTACTTAGATGAAAAGTTAGCGGGACTCAACATTCACCTTCAATTTAGCTTTTTCACTCACAGGGTGTATCAAAGTACTTCATATCTAGTTCTTTTTTCTTCCTACCTAACTCGTCTATACAGTGTCGTCGCGGAATAAATGGTTGACGGGGTTGATCGTACGTCCGTTTTCCGTTTTCTAGAGTCGCGGTCACACAGTCATATCCGAATCCAAAAGGTTAGCCTAGCTACGCTGGCATTTGGTGAGGATTAAAGCTCGTCCTTGGATTGTGACGACTCACCCGCATTTCAGCGTCTAGAATGGGTGAGCGGCCTGCTCTGGTATGCCCACCAAACTAACCTGTCCCGGGCCATAGTACTCACTGTCATCGTGATCGTGTCATTGCATCTGACTGATGAATGGGTGCATATGATGAGTGAGGTGCGTACACCATTCCATTTTGGCCCTTGTATCTCAGTGTTTGAGGTATAACAGATCTTTGTTACGCTTGCGCTCGGAGTGGGCACACTGACGGACGTCATCATCACCGTCTCCCTTGTTCGATGCACGTTTGATGGCAAGTTCGCATGGGCCCCGTGAGTCATACCAATTACCATGTTATGCCACGATGACGATTGACTGCACACAGGATCTCGGACCTCTTGGAGAAATTCATCATCTACTGCATCCAATGCGCTATCCTGCCGACGTGCGTGTCTCTTGTTGTGATCTGTGTGTGAATTCTGTAGGATGACACGCTACACTATGCAGTGCTTCCCATATGTTCGTAGTGATACTCGTGAGTTGCATTTCTGTGTTGGTCCGTCGAGAGATACGCGTTCTGACTTGTTATGTGAATGCCAGTGGTTCGGGTTACCAGGAAACATGGCGTGGACCATATTCCAGTTTAGCCTCGGGAAAGGTTCGTCACCCGCGTGCCATAGCGTTCATCCACGACGCTCACGTCCCTCCCTTTTTAGTGTACGCACTCACACTCCTGACGCTGTAAGTGATCCGCTTCGACATATCTTGCTAGCCAATCCTTACTGCTATGATAGACTGAATCAGCGTGAAGGCGCGGATGAGGCGGATCAGCGCACGCAGGAGCGCTTCGCCCCCGATGTGCTGTCGATGCATGTGCTACCGACGTCGTCTCGTGATGACGACACGGTCAGTGAAAAGTCTGCGCCCGAGGTGCCATCGATAACGGTCGTGTGAGCACTCGCCAAGGCGTCGTTCACAGGCGGATCGGAGCCTCCATGGCTTCGACGTTGTATTTTCCACGTTGCGGTAATGCGTTCAGGGTGTATATGGGGGATAGAAATATAGACACCAAGCGTATAGTTGTACGATTGCCATTTACCACGTGTACTATAATACCTACGACTCCATCTACAATTCATCCATGGCATCTACACTGGTACAATGACACGGCGGGCGCCAACGAGCACCGTGACAACTGGACGCCCTGATCAGGGTGTGGCCCAAATCCAGCTTCAAAATACTAGTTCGTCATGATGAATTGAGGACTGATGCCGGCATGGCTCACCTCGCCCATTGTTGAGCGGGAAACTCAAAGGAGAAAGCAAAAAAGGTCAGAGAGGGATATATCGGTTATGTAACCAAGTGGGTCCCGTTTGGGTCCCGTTAGCTTGGGCCCGAGCTACACTCAGGTCCAGATCCGTCAAAAAAGGTTCTGTTGGGAAATCCACTTGCCCAGCCTTTACTAACTTGAAGTGAGACCGGTAAGTGCATACGCACATTGAATCAGTCACGTCAGGGTCGACAGAGTTGCGCCGCGCGCGAGCAATGGGCGCCTACAGGTGTGTCATTTCTATAAGGAAAAAAAAAGCCCGTCAAAAGCGGGCACAGTGGTGCTCTTATCAGAGTGCTGATTCATTACTCACCGCGCGTACTGTCCTGTCGACGGGATGTTGTCGATGGAAGAGCCCGTCATGATGTACAAGCCTTCCCCGGGTGCGAACGGGATAATGCTCATCGCGGTCACGTTGGCGACTTGGTGCGTCGGTCCTTGCCGGACTGGGCCGGTTGGTGACTAGCAGCGCGCTGAATGATCCCTTGTGTCAGGTTTTTCGGCGCAAATGTGAGTCGCTGGACGGCACCACTGCACCAGAGGCCCGGCTTCTGGTTTTATCGTCAATTAATATGCTCTATCATAGACGCTACAGGCCTACATCTATTTCCGCAAATATGACGATGGTCGATTTCTCAAGGCGGTGGTGAGTCACGGTGTCGCACTCGGACTGGGCTGCTCTCAGTATCTTTTGAAAAAGGTCCTTGTCGTCTTGTGAGTGTCGAGTATCGCGTGACCGACTAGTACACGTTGGCTCAAGGTTTCCTGTCGTCAAGTCTATCGGACATGTTCAACGTCGTTTTCATCTGTTGGGCCATGTACATAAACGTGGTGGAGATCCCGATTCCGCGGCGGAACATGCAAGTCTATGTTTCTCTCATGATGCATTGGACTCGGCTGACGTCGACGATGTATTTTCAGTCCACTCGTGGTAATTATATAGGCCTCGCATCATTCCGTATTGTTCTCACCTCGTATGTTTTTGTAGCTCGAGTCTACAGCCTCGGTGTGTCATCTTCCCCTTCGAGCATGCAGCATCTCTGATCTGTTTGCAGGAGATCGTTATTTTCATTGTGCAGTGGTATTTCGATCTTGCTCTCCGGGCTCACCAGTGCTGATACTGATGTCCATCGTTAGCTTCTTTGCTCAAAGTATATACCAAGGTAAATATTCTCCGCTCTTCTGAATCCATCGTCGTGTGACACTCTGTACAGTGTCCTTGCGTAACAGATGGTTGACCGGGTTGGTCGTGCGTCCTTCCACTACCCTCTCGAGTGGTACTCAGTTGAAAACCAACAAAGGTTGCTCTGGCGACGCTGGGATTTGGTGAGCATCTCTGTCGAAAAGCGTTTCAGGTTGCAATGATTGATTTGCCTTGTAGCCTGTGGCATAGGTGAGCATCATCACTTTCGAGTACGACAAGGGTAACTTACGTTCCATCTGACAAGCGCTCACCGTCTCGTCGATGATGGCGTCGTATCACGTGGATAGATTGTTATATATGATGAACGAGGTGCGTGGATTTTGTCTCACTTTAGTGGTGTATTGAGGCGAGACAGATCGGGATTTCAATCGCCCTTGGGGTGGTCACATTGACGGACATCGTCATCACCGTTTCTCTCGTCCGGTACCTCTATGACGGCAAGTCCTCGTCAGGCCCGTGAGTCGAGTCCCCTGCCGGATGATATGGAATTCTACGTAAACCGTTGATGATGCAGGACCTCGAAGCTTTTGGATGAACTAATCCTTTACTGTGTCCAACGGGGCATTTTAATGACGTATGTGATTCATGTGTGAGCTTCAGCATGAATGGTGACATCCTACATCCGATAGCGTCTATCATTTGGCAGTATTGGTGCTCGTGAGTCCCCCAGCTTCATATAACGACCGAAACATAAATGTTCAATGCGAATGGTAGTGGTATGTGTTGCCGAATGGTGCGGCATGGTCTTTGCTTCAGTTCAGTCTCGGCAATGGTCTGGGTCTTGCTCAGTGTCAGCCTGTCTCCATGGTGCTCACATCCTTTCCACCGCAGTGTACGCGTTCACTTTCCTGACGCTGTAAGTGAGCCACCCTCGGCCTCGTTTGTCATGCGGCTCCCCCTCTCGTCCTACACTTGTGATTCACTTCCACGACAGATTAAATCGACGAGAGGGCATAGAACGAAACAGCCACCATATGCACGAGCACTTTGGCTCTGATTTGCAACTGTCAACTATTGACAGGGTCTCGTGATGATAGAATAGATGGACGCAAGCTTTAGCTAGGGTACCCGGTTTGGTAGGCAAGGACGAGCTGCTGGTATGGATCCGCACATTGCTGATTCTGCACTCCATGTTGACCGCCATGCAGCTGTGAGCGATTTCCTGCACGTCGTTGTGTGCAAGGCTCTGAGCGAGGTCAGAGATACCATCGTGGTTATATATGTTCAACACGAATCATCTCTAACGACCGAGCTTGCATGTTCATATGTATTCAAAGATGACTTGTCGCATGTCATACATTGTACTAGTATACTCTACCCAACCGCAAGGAGTGTATATAAGATACTTAAAGTCTCTAGTACATCGAAAAATATCGTGCAATGAAGGACATTAATAGTGTTGCTGGTGAACTCCGATGCAGACCGGGTAATAGAGCCAATTCGGCGACCGTCGGCCGCGACCTCAGATCGATCGTTTAACTCGTGCACTTAGAAGCTGAGACTCACGTTTAAAATTTGTAGTTAACAACATCTTGGCGCAAGCTCGACTGGGAGGCCAAAGTGAGAGGTTCGGTCTGGGTGCCTTCATGGTGTTATTGTGGTAGCAGGGGTCATAACGCCGACACCAATACTACCTCCGCGTTGCGTTGACCACCCAAGGACTCCTGTTTTGCGTGGGCGGAAGAATTGGCAGGACCACCGTCTGAGCCCAAAGTAGTCTTAGAGGGCGGTTCACTGGGCGCCCCTGGTTTGGAGGTAGGTTGTGGCGCAGCCTCGCCGGAGCCGTTTTTCTTCGGTCTTGGGGGCTTACGAGCAGACATCTGCGACCGCGCGCTGTGCCAACAGGTCAGATATCTATGGCCTATCGACGAAAAAGGCAGTATGCTCACTTTTTGCCGTTGAGTGGGAGAGAACGTCGACCGCGTTGCCTGCATTGGCGGCGTGCTCGTCTGAGGAGGTTCTTCGGAGGGCATTAGGTGAAGTGTCTGATCGTGATCGTCCCTCTTGTTCATCGTTCTGAACAACTCGACAAGCATTCGGCGACGATTTCTTTTGGACGACTCATTCTTTCCAGGATTGGGCTGTAGGCCAGGAGCTGCAACAGACGAGGCCACGGGTGGATGAGAAGGCGAGGTATGGTGAAGCTGGATTGAGACCGGTGACAGTACCCCGAGGTCGGGACGACACTCATCCGACGCAGGAGAAGGTGGCTACCACACGCCGTTAACACGAAGCCGTAGAAAACATCTAATCACTACCTACCTCATCGAAGTCAAATACCGGGGCCGAAGTGGTTGGTGGCGACTCGGCCCGTTACTACAGTCAGCGGAATGTCTCGACGGAGCCTTATGAGTCGTACGTCGTCAAGCAGAACAGCGTCATCTTCATTTCCAACCTGAGGGGCGAGCGATGATTGATCACCTTGCTGGTCATCCGCCTATACATAAACGATAATCAACCAGCGGTTTCGGCGATCGAATTATCCCGTTACACCTTGTGAGAGTCTTTTCTTTCAGCTTTGTTCAGCGGACGCTCTTCCTGACGAGGGCCATGAGGCTCTGGTTCATCTTGCTGCTCGCGCTTTGAGTCTGAAGAGAACATCCATAAAACCGTCGACGAGTTGACAGTAATGACAGCTTACATTAGGCTGGTTGTAGGTTCAATAAGAGTCCATGTGACAGGCATGAGGAAAGGAGTGATCAATGAATGGTATTCCTGAGCAAAGATCTGATACTTACATTCGTGGAGAGGTAGGATCCTAGGAGAACACCATAGAAATCCCAGATAATGAGTAATTCGAGTGCCTCGTGGTCCAGACAGCTTGGGTGTGCGGAAAGAGGTCAATCACCATGTCAATGTTGTGAGAGAAAGGGGTTTGCCACACGACGCATTCTACGCCCGACATTCTGATACGTCGCAGATCGACGTCGAGATCTCTGCAAACTGCACTGCGTCCGTGAAATAGGTCCACTCAACCGCACTTGTTTGGGGGAAACTTTCATAATA